>PVIR01018681.1:0-32976 GCA_004026965.1 Petromus typicus | reverse complement strand
GCAAAAATCCTCAGTAAGATCATGGCAAACAGAATACAGAGAATTATCAAAAAGATTATACACCCTGACCAAGTTGGATTCATCCCAGGGATGCAAGGATGGTTGAACATATGTAAATCAAACAATGTTATACACTATATTAACAGGTCATCTCAATTGATGTAGAAAAAGTGTTTGACAAAATACAGCACCCATTTATGTTCAAAACTCTACAGAAGATCGGAATAGATGGTCTGTATCTCAAACTAATAAAAGCTATCTATGAGAAACCTTCAGCCGGTATCATACTAAGTGGTCAAAAATTGAAATCTTTCACACTAAGATCAGGAATAAAACAAGGCTGTCCTCTCTCACCACTTCTGTTCAATATAATTCTGGAAATATTAGCCATAGCAATTAGGCAAGAGAAAGAAATAAAAGGAATAAAGATTGGAAAAGAAGAAGTTAAATTGTCATTATTTGCTGACGACATGATACTCTATCTAGAGGATCCTAAAAACTCAGTTAAAAAACTGCTGGACCTAATCACCAGTTTTAGCCACTTAGCTGGTTATAAGGTCAACGTTCAAAAACCAATAACCTTCGTATACATAAACAGTAGACCCACCGAGATAGAAATTGGAGAGTCAGTCCCTTACACAATAGCACCCAAAAAAATAAAATATCTAGGAATCAATCTAACAAAGGAGGTGAAAGATCTCCACTCTGAAAACTATAGTATTCTGAAAAAGGAGACTTAAAGCAATTATTAATGGATCTGAAGACAGAGATATACGATAGTAAAAGATAGTAGTTGGGTTCATCAATGCCTCCTTTCAACAGTGAGTAGATCATTGATACATAATATCAATAAGAAACTAATCAATTTAAAATATATCTTAAGCTAAACGGACCTAACAGACATACATACATTAAACCACTCAACTGCACCTCAGTTACCTTTTCTCAAGCCTAAAGGAAATTCCCTCCACTTTATGCTATAAATTAACTCACAAAACAAGAGCAATAAGTTTTTGAAACTCATATTTAGTGTCTTCAAATAGCAATAGCATGGAATTGGAAATCAGTCACAACAGAGGTTTCTTAATATTCACACATATGAGAAAATTGAAGGACATACAGTCCTTAATGTACTTGTTATAATTATTGCAAAGGATCTGTCTCCTAATTCCAAAATAGTTAATAATCTGTGTCTGGCTCCCTTCATGTGTTAATTTTCTGAATTCTTTTTTCTTTCCTTTCTGTATGTGTTCTATTGAATGTCAGAGAGGTTGTATCAACCTATAGAAACTAAAATAGATACTGACAGGATGAGGAAGCATTTTAATCTGGCTAAAGTTAGACTCTTTAATGGCTATAGATTCCTAATACTTCAAATTCATTTTGTATCCTTATAAATGCCTCTTTTCTTTGTTATAAGCATCCTTTCTTACTTCTCAAAAAGATGTTAAAATTGTGACCCACTGTTACTAGCCCAGGAGTCCTAGACTACAGGAATAACTTCTACATGCAGGGAAGCATTTTATAATCCTCCAATTCGATCTGTCCTTCAGCTGGACTTATGTCTCCCCAGGTATTTATCAGTACTGGCTCCTTTTCCTCTGGACTCATTCACTTCTTTGGTAACAAATAGCATTTTCTATTCTAAATCCTACAAATGCTGCTAACTATTGACTGCAATTTTTCTTATGGAAGGACTGAATGTTTAGAGCCAGAGACAAGAGTAATCTTTATTGTATAAGCACTGTGAAATTCTGGCAGGGTTCTAAAGTAAAAGTTACCAAAATGGGAATTCTTCTCTCAAACTGCTCCCATGAATGCTTTTTTTTTCTAGTTGCAGTTCATACTCACACCCTAGCAATTACTCAAAATTATCATTTACATGTTTGTGTTGGTTTATATTTCTAGACATCTTGTTTCAGGTAAGCAGGCCTTGCCTGTGTCTCTGTTAATGTACTTTTTCTCTGCAAATTTCCAAGTAAGTATTTACTCTTCAAACTTACTCTTCTGAGAAATTCAAAAGGTTGACTTTTGCATATGTCAGAGCTTGAACCTAAAACCAGAAGTCCTTAGTCTTTAAGATGTGAATTTACCAAATTTGGAAACAACAAAATAATGTGTTTCTTTTTAAATCTATAATTACTCTTGAATAGTTACAGAAAGATATTTTTTTAAAAAATACAACATTTAATGAACTTATGCAAGAAAACATAATATACATTAGTAGTTATTGTAAGTCTTAAGAATTCAACCAGCCAGATTATCAGAGCTAATATCTCCAAAATTTATTTCTCAATATTCTCAAAAACAATAATCTGTACAATTCACAGATCTGATCAGCCTTTGACTGAATAGCATCTGCTGGTATGTACATTATGTATGCACTGTTTTTTTAAGCCCTTGAAGGTAAGATCCTCTAACATGTTTTCTGTTTCATTGAATTCATTCAGAATGTTACTGAACATGTCATATGCTCTAAGAGATCCTGTGAAAATAGATTATAAAATAGTAAACCCAAGTAAATGCCTGTTAAGTATTGACAAGAAACAATGTATCTTTTCTAAGAATTTTATCTATAATCATACCACTCTGAACACATCTCATCTTATCTAAGAATTTTGCCTCAAATCTTTGCAAAGATATGGCTGATTGTCATTTAGAGCTTGCTTGTGAATTTCAGTGAAACATTACATCTTTGCTTATATCTAAGACTGTTAGTGGATTCTATGTATATGTATTTTTATAATTTTTCTTTATATGCATGCTTGTTATACATTGACATCATCAGTCATCCTTGAATACCTAGTGCTTGTATGTATTTAGTGTAGGAAAGAAAATTTGTCATTCATAAATATACCCTCAAAGGTAATAATTTCATAAGTTTTGCAATTATTGTAACCTCTTCATTCTTGTCTGAAAGGATAATTGTGTTGCATAATACAGGGCTATAGAATATAAATGTGAAAGGTATCTAACTTTGTTAATAGAAACATAAAAGGTATTCTACCTTGTTAAGTGTAATGAAGGTTAACAATGCTTTCCATTATCACATACTTGAGATACTTTCAGCTTTAATGTTTTTTCATTGAAAAGAAAAATGAGTTTTTCATTTTTTCTTTAAAAATACTTTATTATGATTAGCAAAGCTAATTAAATGATTATGAGTACTTAAAATTATTCTTTGATCTTTAAATGTGAATGTTGTATATGAGTATGTACCCAGGACAATGGGAATTTTCATAATATGAGCCATAAGGAGACAATTTTAATTAATGTGATAATTTTAAAAGATATTAAGAGCTCACAAATAAACACCATATGTTAGTACATTGAATACTTACTGAACATTCACCATGACACAGGATATTGGCTCAAGTGCTATGGGAATTACAGTGATAGATTCTCATGGATCACACAACAGTGGATGATTGCTTAATAAAATAATAGGCATGATGAATACTTTATACAAATACTTTTTACTCATAAAATCAGGCTGACAGTAAATAAACACATTCAAAATTACTTGGCATCTATTTTAAGAAAGCATGTCTGTCAATTAGTGATGGGCAAAGTTCTAGACTAGGGGAGAAAAAGTTTGCTTTCAGAAATCATATTCATTTAGGGAATAATTAAGTAGCATGTGGTGCTTTACACAGGTCTAAGAGAAAAGCTGAATTATCAGATGTATAGTGGAGGGAAAGCCACCCCACAAAGGAATAGAAAAGTGCTTTCTTTTGTTAAAAATTATAAAAGATTTTTGTAGGGACTGAAGGACTTCACAATGTTCTACAAATCAGATTAAAAGTCAAAATGGAGTCATACATATGCAAATCTCAACTCACCAAACTGAAAAACAGTCATATTTCCTAAAAGCCAGTTTTCAATCCATGATAGTAAAATTTCTTTTCCTTTAAACTTTATAAAAAGTAATCTTACCTAATATGATGTTAAACAATTAATTATTTTTCTTTTACTTTGCTTCATGATCCCTACTGTACAATGAATGTGACTTTGCAACAACTACTTCACTCTGGTGTTCTTAATTCTGTTTTTATCACCCTTTACCTCCAAAACCAACCTTTTCTGTTCATTTAATTGAAATAATTCCTCTGTTTTATGGAATAAAATGTCACATAAATGGAGAATTACAAACAAAGGCACATAAGACCTTTAAGCGAATTTGTTATTATCTTGGTTTTGACACTAGTGATTAGTCTGATTTGGCTGAAAAGCAGGTTCCCAAAATACAGCTAATATTGTTGAACAAACAGGTTGGAGCTGAGATGTAGTTGTGGATCATATCAGCTATCTTCCTAAAGACTGGTGTGACCATAGCAAGTGCCATGGCACTGTGGTTGGATTATGGATTCTTAGAGCTCGCTTGTGGTTGGGGATAGGGTCTAGTGGGAAGCAGCAAGTCACAGGGCCCACACGCGGGAAGGATTTGTCTCTCTCTTCTGCCTCTCGCTTCCTCTACTTCCTGCATATCATGAAATTAAATCTTCCCTCCCCCAAAGCCGTTCTCTGCCCTGAAACAAATATAGACACTAAACTCGACAAGCTACGACACAAAATATACTTCTCCTCCCTTAAGTTGTGAGTTTCAAATATTTTATCACAGCAATTAGGAAAGTAACTAAGATAGATTTCAAAAATGTGATTCAAGGCCAGGAATTTACAACTTAGTTCAGTGGTTCTAGCGCTTGCCTTGTAAGCACAAGGTCATTAGCTCAATCCCCACCCCCTCAGTACAAAATAAAAAACAAAAACAAAAACAAAAAAACCCGATTGCATCTAATGATTGCAACTCTAGATGATTACTGTGTGAAACCCCGGATGTGTGTGAGGCAATCTGAATCACAGAGTTGCACGTAGTTTATGAGTCTGAGGACAGCAGCAAGATGGAAAATGAAGAAGAGAAGAAACCAACTGGTGGGATCATTTGAAAACATACAAAATATTCCAGGTAACTAGTGACAATGGCTGCAGCTCTAATAGCAGCAAGAACATAGAAGTATCTTCAAGTAAGATCAACTGTTAGATAATGTACACTGTATCCCAGGCCATTTCTATTTATCTTGCAAAAATTCATACTGGTGTTTTTTTTTCACATATCTTTATGGAAAGGCAAATGGGAAAATAACATTGCAATTTTCTGTTTGTTCTCACTATGAAAAAATTATCCTGCATTTCCTAATTTTAATACCTTAATTGCAAATCATTAATTGAATAAAGCATTAAATATCCTAAGTATATGTCACAAACAAATTGGTAAACTGTCAGAGACAGAAATAAAAGGCAAAGTTATTTTAAATTTCTGTGCATTATGGATAGGGAAACCTCATTTGCTCTCCAAGTTTTTCTATAAATGCTGTTATTTCTTAAGTCATTTTATTATATAGTTTTTCAGATTTATCAACATAGATAAATAGATGCATTTCTTTTCTTTTCCAGTCTTTTTTATTTAAAATATATACAGTTAATTTCACAGAATTTCCATGAAAGGTAAACTTGACTCAAACATGCCAAGTGATGATAACAAAGACGCAAATCAGACAAAGCAAACTTCCAACTCAATTTGGCACAGCATTGCTATATCTGCTCTTGACACATGAAGAATGTTATCAGTTTGTACTACCCATTATAAAAGTGTACTATGAAGACATAGATGAAAACAATACTTAGGTATCATCTCATTCCAGAAAGAATGGCTGTTATCAAGAAACAAACCAATAACAAGTGCTGACAGGTTGTGGGGAGGAAGGAACCATTCTCCACTACTGGTGGGAATGTAGAACGGTGCAACCAATGTGGAGAGCAGTGTGGAGATTCTTCAGAAAATTAGGATTAGATGTCCTATTTGTCCCCGCTATTCCCCTGCTAGGTATATACACAAATGAACTAAATGTATCATACCACAAAGATTATTTACGTCCATGTTTACAGCAGCACAGCTTGTAATAGCTAGACCTTGCAATCAGCCCAAAAGCCCACTGACTGGTGACTGCATAATAAAGATGTGAGTTTTTTTAAAAATAAAATGAGGTGTTACCCAGCCATAAAGAAATATTAACTTGAGATATTTATAGCTAAATACATGGACCTCAAGTACACACTTATACCTGAAATAAATAGGACTCACATGTATAAATATCAAGTTGCTTGTCTGCTATGAGATATTGAAGGTATAAATGAGGAATAAAATATATAATAGATATTGTGAAATAGGAAGCTATGTTAAAAAGGGAAGGGGAAGTAGAGAGAAGAGACAGATGGAAAGAAAGGGCAAAATGTACTAAAGATAAAACAAATGGAAAGAATGATAATATATGCAGGGATGCTGGAGGGATTGAAAAGAAGGGAGGGGAATGTGAAAAACTAGGAATCAAGATATATTATGTACAGATATAAATCCTCAATAGTGAATGCTATCATAAATTGTACCTAAAATGGACCAATAGGGCTAGAGATTTAGCTCAGTGGTTCTATGCCCACCTGACAAATTCAAGATACTGAATTCAATCCCCAGTACCAAAAACAATTAAACATTAAAAGTAGCAATAAATTCAATTAAAATTGCAACAGAGTGTATTACCTATAACTTGATTAGTGAAAACATGTTTGTTCCACAGTCATTTTCTACCTTGCTCTTTGTATTTCCAATAGTCCCTAGAATTATCTCATACAAGACACACTCCTTTTCTGTGTCTGTTTAATAATGAGCAAGGGGACACTAACTCAGTGTATGTCTGTCTTAGAATAGTGTAAATTAATCAACTGCAGCTGATTTAAAGTCTCTAGCTGAACAGTATGCCTCTGAGTGTTTTGGGGAGCACAGGCTTTGAAGATGTTTGAACAAAAGAAATGAATGAATTCATTAGGTTACTGTAAGTTTTTAGAGAAGCATTTGATAGTAAAACTGAATTATTTCAAAAAGCATGAGGCAAAGTGCATACAGTAGCAAGTTTTAAGCTGTGCTTATTTCTAATTATAAACTCACTGTACAAACACCACCTATTCCAAGTTCCTGCAGCCCTAGAAAGTCGCTGTTTGCTTTCAGTCAATTCCGATATCTCCAAAGAGGTAACTGCTGTTCCAATTTTTAGCACCATGGAATAGTTTCAAATATTCTTGTTGTTTATATATGTGAAATTGCACAATTACTACTATTTTTGCTAGCTTGTTTTCTTAGTACATGTTTTCAGTGCACAATGTTTGCATTCTTCGTACAGAGCTGGAGCACATGTGTAACAGATTGCATATATGATGTCCATATGTATTTTAAGAAGATTTGTAATATTAAGAAATATTTTAAATGTAGTCACTTAAACTCTTTAAAATATTTCATATGCTCTTTCAGTTTTTGTGTCTTTTTCCTGAAGTTTATAGCACTGGATAAAATGAAGAGGAAAAGAAGTATGTGGATTAGACACTACTCTCATCTTTTTATTTATTTATTTATTTATTTATTTATTTTTTGTTTTTTGCTTTTTGTTTTTGTTTTTGTTTTTGAGACAGAGTTTTGCTTTTCTATTTCAGGCTGGCCCTGAGCTCAGCCTTAAACTCACAGCAACCCTCCTGCCTCTGCCTCCCAAGTGCTGGGATGACAGGTGTGAGCCATCACGCCCAGCCCTGTAGTACGTGATACTGATTACTAGTGGGCAGGAGTCTCCACGCTCAGCATTGTTTTATGTGGTTACCGAGGATCAAACCCGGGCCTTTGCTCTTGCAAGACAGATGCCAGAACCATTAAGCTCGATCCCAGGTCTTACTCTCATCTTTTTTATGTTTTATATTTCCAATTATTTTTAAAATGTTTTACAAATGTATTTCAGAAACGTTTAATATTGTAAAAATGGTTAAATTAGTTAAAACAATACCAAATAAAAATCATACCACACTCTCTTGGATTTTTTTTTCTGAGCTTTTTGCAACATTACTTGTCACATAACATCTTAAATTGTGAAATTTGTCCTTAGAAGAAATTTATTGCACACAATACTGGAGGCTAGAAAGCACATCGTCAAGGTATTAGTAGATCTATGTATGCTAATGATCTGTTGACTTCATCTGGGTCTCCCTAGGCAGAAAGAACCTAGAATCTTTTATGTGGTTGGAAACAACCCAAATGTCCATCAACTGGAGACTGGATAAAAAACCTGTGGTTCTTCTACAGAATGGAGTATTACTCTGCCATAAAAAATGATAAGTTTGAATCATTTCTACTTAAATGGACATACCTTGAGCATATCCTCATAAGTGAAATAAATAGGTCACAGATAGATACATATCACATCTTTTCTCTGGTATGAGAAAATAAAGATGTAAATGAGTCCTAACATTGTATGTTATATATTGTGAAATAGAAAATGCTCAATGTAAAATAGGGTGAAGGGGGAAAATGCTGAGATTGTAACAAAAAAGTAAGGAAACAAATTTTATGTATATGGGGGGGTGGTATGGTGGGTAGGGCTATAGGAAAAAATGAGAATTAAGTTGTGTCTTATACTGGTACAAATCCTCAATATGGAGTGCAATCATGATGTGTGTATTTAATGTACCAATAAAGATAAAAAAAACTTAAAAAAATAATTATCCTGTCTGGAACTCTACCCTCACGACATACTCACCTTTAAATATCCAACCTCCTACTATCATTATCCTCAGTTACTTTAGAGTGTGTAGATGTTAGGAGACTCATCCTTTCAAGTCATAGCAGCACTGAATGGAATACATGAGAAACTATTGAAATATTTACTTCTTTATGCAGCAACTGTAATCTTCTCATAGCAATTACATAGTTAAAACAAAAAGTCTATTGTCTTACAAAAAGAAAGAAAATGATATTTTGTTCAGAAATGTTGTTAAGCAATCACAATTTCAAACTGCATTTCTTGTAAATTACTTAATAATGAGAATTTAAGCATGTAAATATATCATGATGTAAAGGATTAAGTGGAATTATTAAAATGTTCTGAATTTTGTTTTCTATTTCCTTTTTCTGAGAGGGTCTCACTATATATATATATATATATCAGGCTGGCCTTGAACTCATGAAAACCTTCTTATCTCAGCCTCCCAAATGCCCAAATTTCATCTTCAACCATAGAAAATATGTGTAAAATGCATGTTCTTCTAGAACAAATTTTAAGCTATAATATCTGAACTAAATTACACATTAAGTGAAATCATGAAATTAAAAGAATGTCATTGCTGTGTGTGGTGGTGCACACCTATATTCCCTTCCTTGAGGAAGGAAGATTGCAAGTTCAGGCATAGCATTGACTGCACAGTGAGAGTTTATCTCCCTTTCAACTTATGTTTCCTCAAACATGTTTACCATGTATTTTTTATTTTCATAAAAATGTCTGCAACATATTTACTCATAGTCAGTGTGATTTATATTAATTTTATGATAATTTATGATGACTTTTTTATTATTGAACTTTTCTACTCTATTAAGCCTGACAATCAAGTCTTGAACTCCTATTAATCTTTTTTATGTGTTGAGGTAATAAAGTCCCTTGGTTGCAAGAGGCTGGCAATAAATACAATGAAGAAAACAGAGTGGCTTTTGGAGGACAGAAGATATGAACACAAAAGGAGTAAGTCTAAATTCATATACAAAAGTTTGCTGCAATGTATAATTCCTATAATTCAAAACTGGTATTACTAGATACAACTGTTGTTTTTTTTTTTAAGAATTATAAATTGTGTGTTTTAAAATGTAAATTAAATCTCAATTCTCTTATTTTCTGAGCTCAAGTCAAACCTAATCTGTTTCACAAGTTAGTTCCTCCTCGATTGGCAGAAATTATCCTTAGATTAACCACTGGATGAAAAATTCCTGGATAAATAATTCATAAGTAATAAAGTAATGATGACGAACATTGTTTTTTTAGGTAGACAAACATTTCTACTAACTTGTAATATCCATTGTCATTTAATGACTATTACAAAGCTACCATATTACCAAAGCTCTCTATTGTCAGTGGGTTTGCAAAATATTAAATTAATTTTTTTGAACACTGATCTCATCTCTGGGACAGTCAAGAAATGTTTTAATGGAAGATAAGAAGTGAGAATAACACAAAGCTACAAACATTCATTCTCACCACAGTGGTAAGGACAGTAATGAGAATGCAAGAATCATGCTTCCAAGTTGAGGAAAAGTGACACTGCTGATGGAAACATAAGATGCAAGCATATTTGTTTTATCAAAACAAGAAAGCAAAAGATATAAAGACAAGAAAGTGGAGGTTCCTCCAGCTAGGAGGAAGTCCAGAGCACAACACCCTTAAAGGTCGTTAGTCCAGGGTTTTTAAAGTATAGAAGGGAGCATGGGCCAGCATGCACATAATATGAACTCTACCCCCAGGGACTGTGTACCTTTCAAGATGCTTTCTGCGTGGTGTTCTTACAGTGCCCATGGAAGGTCTGGAGCAAGTAGCCTGCCTCAGTATGCTGGAAAAGCCACTGGCAGCCACTGCACACCTCGTAGATGTTTTTTGTTAAGATCTCCAGAGACAGTGGCTCTGCAGGCTCCGTTTTGAGGTAATAGTTCTTCCTACCTACTGGGATCCTAACTCTATCTCATCAACAATGTGAGACACTAAGTAGATGTGGGATATCATAAAATTGGAAGAAGACTACTTGAATTTCTTTTGTTTCACTCTTCCGATTTTCAGCCCTGTATTACAATTGTGTGTCCAATTTGTTTAGAGCTGTGAAGCAGGAATGAAACAGTTTTATGCTTTTTATGGAAGCAAAATATAAAACAATTACAGTGTGTTGACAAGAGAGACATCCGGAGTTCTGTATTCTAGATTGTATTGCTATTTTATTATAAATAAGTGTGTCAAATGCAATATAGTAAATGGATCAATAATATTCTTAGAAGTTTGTTATTTTTCTGAATATTTATTTATCTAGCTGAAATTACTGAGGCACAGGGTTCCAGAAGCACAGTTCTTCACACAGTGCTCAATCTACATAAATTTAGTTTTTCAATCCCAGGGTTAACAGGCTATGTTTCCAAATTCTAGGACACTACATTTTCCTAATGGAGTCATATCTGCATTGTAAAATACTTGGTTGGAACTCAGTAACAGTTTAAAAAATTATTTAAGGGGAAGAAGACAAAGATAGTATCTGGAACAATGTTATCACAATGATGGTCTTCAGCTTTTTGTGTTATTAGATTTTCTTTAATTTTAATTTAAGTTGTGGAAAAAGTAGGCCTAAGTAAGGAAATCAGAGGCATGGCAGACTGGGTGGAAGGTAGGAGGTCACCTGTCAATCACAGAAACTGGGAATAGAATATAAATATGTAACCTGATCCAGGAAGGATCTCACCTGTCAGTCAAGGCCAGGAAGCAGGAATAGAGCAGGTTCCTACAGACCAGCACAGGAAGGGTGTGAAAGGTGATGGCCTTTGATTTAAAGCCACTGTGATCTTACTGTCCTGCTATCCTCCTGTTTCTGCAGTGGCTTGCTGTACTTGTGGGACATAGCTTTCATTCCTCTTTTTTTCTTTTCCTTTTTTCACATTGCTCTAAAGAAAAGTTATATTTAATAATTCACCAGTTGTCCTGGTCAATATTTTGTACAGGAAAGAAAAAGCCTGAAATGACCAGATATCTCATACTCCAACAACAGTTTTAAATCAAATTCTGCATTATTTGATTTACTGGAAATAAGTCTGTATCCCTAAAAAGAAAATTAGATAGCAAAGAGGTAGTTAGAGGCACTGCTGCTAAATTCCTTAACACTTTACTCACCTAATCATAGATTAAAAAGAAAAATTGCTTCTTACATTTGTCTGCTGTGTAAAATGTTTAATTTTGAGAGACACATGAGTGGCACTTAGAATTTCTGCTCAATACATTGCCTCTGCTTGTGCAGCAAAAATTCTATGAGCAAGGCTACAACAGATGTTATCAGTAGCCAGAATTCCTCATGACATTCCAGTTGCAGTCTCAAATCCATTTGCCCCTGAGACCTTGATGCTAAATTCAGTAAATCCAACACATAACATCACTATCAAATGTGAAACCCAAACTATAAGTAAAATGCAAATTAAACATAATATGAAATACAGAAGTAGATCTGGATGGGAAGGGAAATAAAATAGAGCACTATGATGGAAGAGAGGAAGGGAGTGAAGGAAAGAATTGAAATGTGCTATGTACCAACACCCCCAAAGAATGTAGTCCTGTAATGCTAACATGTACTAATAAAAATTAAAATTGAGGGCTGGAGGTTTAGCTCAGTGGTTCTGGCACATGCCTTGCAAGTGCAAGGCCCCAGGTTCTATCCCTGGTAACTGCATACAACAATGATGGGTGTGGTAACTCACGCCCACCAGCAATTACTACCATATACCACAGTGCTGGGTATTGTTTCTCACTCATGCAGTTCCAGTACTCAGGAGGCAGAGACAGAAAGATTGCTGTGAGTTTGAGGCTGAGCTCAGAGTCAGCCAGAACTACAAAGCACCAGACTGTCTCTACAAATAAATAAATAAATAAAACTGAAAATAATCTTTTTAACCATAAAATTATTTAATTTTTAATAAAGTGTTTTAATAAACAGTTCTTGGTAATTCAAAAATGAGCATTTTTGTATGTTTTTTGAAAAAACTGTACCAGTTTTCTTTTAATTCCCTGAGTCTTTGTTGACTTCACACCAATTTGAATTGCTATCCATAGAGCACTTCTTTAAGATGCCAAAGCGAGTGCAACCCCTTTCATTTCTCATTTTGGAGTGTACATCGCTGTTTCCTTAGGTGGCCAATCTACACCTAAAGAAACAAACAGAAAATATACAAGATATCTTCACTAAGAAGTAAGGAGCGGGTTTGCAGTTACAGGTCACTGAAGTAACTATCTTAAGTTCCCTAATACACCGAAATTTGGTTTTTGTCTCAATAATTCAAAGACAATAAAATATAAATTGGGTTGTTGAAGTAGTGCCAGTTTTAAAGTTGAATGAAAATATCTTACCAAAGTGCATAGTAATTATCAGTTAGCAATTGAAATATTACATTTGTTTTTATTTCTCTCACTCTGTGACACTGAAGACTTATGTGTTCAGCATGAGAAGGTCAAGGGGAATAGAGTTGATAAAAGTGATATGAGGGTTTCAAAATGTGACACAAGGATACTGGCAATAAAATCCTATTTTTGGTTTTCAGAGCTGTTTTAATATAAACTAGTTTTGTGTGAACATTTTGGTAGCTTTTTCTCTTGCACTTGACTCACAACATTAGAAAGCATAATTTTAGTGCCATTTAGAAGAAGACCTATAGATGTTGAGCACCATTTAAGATGATAGCAGGATTCTTCTGCCCGCATTTTAAAATGTCAACCCACATATTCCTCATCAGTATATATTCAAGACCACTTGCTGCCCTTTTAAAACATAGACTAGGGCTAGAAATATTGGCAGGTTTTGGAATCATGTCCAACAGCAGAATGCTTCACAGATAATACGCACTGCCCCTGATTGGCTCTTGCTTACTCACGACATTGTGCAGCCCCTTCAGGCTCTCAGGTCCTCACTGAAGAGGTGTCAGGACTACAGCACTCAGAAGTTGGTGCCCTTTCCCTGTTCCTTGCTTTTATTTCAAAGCACACTCTAACAATTTCCTAGGAACTTTTTTTTACAACCTCAAAAGTACATAATTTCATAGTTTTCAGGACTCCTCAAAATTTTTTTCTTTCATATATCTGGAACAATTATGGTCCAGTTTGTTTGTTTGTTTTGCAAAAATGATTCACTACACAGTTTAGGCTACATGAACTCACTACAGAGCCCAGGCTGCCCTCAGATTTGTGGCAGTTTACGCATTTGAGATATTTCTATTCTGGACAATACAACCTTGTTCTGAAACAGACTGAGAAAGAGTGAAAGTTAAAAGTATCTAGTTTCCCACTGTAATATTATATCCCATTCAACTATGTCAAAAGAGGTACAGCTCCAATTTTCAGATTACAAAGAAAAAGTGAGAGAAAATACAGGAAGTCTATAGGATCAGATAATCATTTGATTGTTATTGTTGCTTTGTTTTTGTTGTTGTTCCTTTTGTTTAGTGAAGTTTTCTTTTCTGTATTTAATCTGGGCTCAGTCAAGGCCTCAATGCCATCCTTGATTCAGGTAAAAGAGGAAAAAAAGGAAGAAGGAAATCAAAACTTGGCCTAAATATAGCTCTACAGTTAGCCAATGAAATCACTTCCTAACTCAATAAAACAACTTGGCAAAAGTTGACATTAGTGCATTCTGGTTTTCTTTTCCTGATGTGGGTTTCATTTGCTTTCAGAACATTCACGCTTTAATTGTCTGAATTGTTATCCTTGAGATGAGATGTAGTAAAACTAACCAAAAAAAAAAAAATTAAAGTAATTGAATATTGTAAATATTGAAAAAGTAATTGAATATAGCATACCAAAGGAGGTAAAAACAGCTATGGAACTAAATGCTTCTGTATTTGTTAATAGTTTATTAATTTAATTTTCAAATAGTGAGATAAACTATGCTAAAAACTATTTATAGTGATAATCTAGATATGTGTGCTTCCATGTTTGATATGTTTAATTTTTGATAATAAAGGAATACTATACCATTAATTAATATCTATTTTTAGATAACTGACTTCAGAAAAAAAAGAATGAACATTTAACACAAGGTCATTGTCCTCTAATTTTTAATGACTTACACCTATTCTATCTTCTTCCACTTCTGATAAAGGTTCTGACTAACAACTCTGTATTATTGAACAAAGGAAAAGCAATTAACTAAACATATATAAAGTTGTCTAAATACCATAGAAAAGCCATACCATGATCTTTACAGACATTTAAAGGAGCAATTATTTGAACAAATGCAGCACTCAGGTGGGAGGCATTTAGAACCCATTGCAAATAACCAGGGTCATAGTTCTGACAAGATGACGCTTCTGTAAATATTCTCAGCAATTCATCCCTTGATGGGTGCTTTGAGAGAACTTTCCTGGCTCTGGACAACTTCCTGTCACTCAGTTGGAATGGATTTTGAGTTGCATGGTCAAATACAATCAGAATTTTTAATAGCTGCAAAGTGAATACAAATGAACATGCCAGTCTCCAGAGTAGTACTAAATCATAGCTTTTCTCTTCCTATGTGATTTTCTCCATGTAAAGAAGTCACCCTTTACTGAGCGTCTTCCTATGACTCAGGTGGGTGTAGATCAAGCAAGGCATGAGTGAAGTAAAGGTGAGGGGGATTTATTCCTGTTATTATTTGTCCTTGCTTCATAATGATTGGTATATAATTTGAATAATAAAAGGAGGTCAGAGCACAAATAGCGTGGGACTCCAGAAAGAATCATCAAGATTATCATAAGAAGGAGTTGAAAAAGTCTCTATAGGATGAACATGGTAGAAATATAAGGATGAGACAATCTAGTGTGGTAACTCCTGCTAAAAGAAATACAAACTATCTGAAAGACCCAACATGTGAGTTTTAGTAATGGGTTTGTTGTTTTCCTTCCTGAGGAATTAATTCACTTAGGTAATACAACTGACCTATACAAAACTTCGTTTCTGTTGGGTGAAACACGTGTCCCTTTAGTTTCATGATGACTTGCAACTCTCCAGTGAGCGGATGAATGTCAAGTATCTTTGCTGTCCATAAGGCTATTTGCTTTTGTTGTAAATGAGTCTGTAATTGTATATAGTAATAGGTAGGAGTAAGGGTTTTTCCAGGATTTCTCTGACTTACTAATGTAACACAATATTTTTTATTTGCATTGTATAATTTAAGAATCACTCTAGGTCATTTCAACTTCAAAGAAGTGTGTCAGTGATTTTGGCTCTTGTGTCTATTTTCTTATTGTTTCTTCCTAAGTCATCACAAAGAAGGAAAATTTTCTAGCTCATTAAAATATAAATCTACAGATAGGGCATGGATAGTGTTTAATATATGCCATATATGCTTTTAAATGTTTAAGTTTTATTTTAAAATTCACGCAGATCATTTTTCCTTTCTTCTTAAAGTATTCATGTTTAACATTGCTTATATAATCAAGTCCATTGTCCTCATCTATCAGTAGGTTAGGGTGAAGATAGCTTCATGGCAGCCTGAGGCAGTTTTGCAGGAAGCTAAAGATCCACCCAACCTTGTGATGGACTCTCCAATCACTACTGGCCTTTACAGCCCTGCTCCATTATCATTTTCATAGTTTATTATCCTTTTGGATTTTAGGCATTGCTTTAAGATGCTCCACAGGATGGATTTATTTATGTATTTATTTATTTTTGAGTCCAGGTCTCACTTTTGTAGTTCAGGCTAGCCCTGATCTTAGCCTTGAAATCACAGATATACTCCCAAGTGCTAAAATTATAGGTATGAGCCACCACAGCCAGCACTGTGGTATGTAGTTCTCATTGATGGTGGGCACGAGTCTCCATGCCCGGCATTGTATTATGTGGTTAGCAGGGATCAAACCCGGGCCCTTGCCCTTGCAAGACAGGCATGGGAACCACTGAGTTAAATCCCTGCCAAACCTACAGTTTAATGAATAATTCTTAGAGACCAATGTTCTGTTGAGGCTTTGAAATATTTTTTTCATTCAAGTCTTTATTGGTAGATTATGAATAAACATCCTCATTATGGCATTCAACACGGAGTATTTGTAACAGTATAGGACATGACTTGATTCTCATTTTTTCCCCTTTTCCCCACCCACTCCACACCTCCCGCCTATATATATAAGCTGTGTTTCCTTTATTACTATCACATTCTTTTTCCACTCATTACTTAACCCTACAGTTTCGTTCTTTTTAAATATTTTCTATTTCACAATATCAACTATAAATACTAGAACTTATCTTCATTTTCTCACACCAGAGAAAAGATACTATATTTACACATCTATAATCTATTTATTTCACTTATGATAATGTCCTGAAGGTACCTCCATTTGAGTATGAATGACTCAGTCTTATCTTTTTTCATGGAAGAATAATACTCCATTCTATAAAAGAACCACATAGGGAAATCACTGTGAAATTTTCTCAAAAAGCTAGGATTGGAGGTCCCATTTCACCCAGCCATTACTCTGCTAGGTATATATACAAAAAAATTAAAAAGACTCACATCATAGTAACATATATGCACCCATGTTGATGGAAGCTCAATTTGTGATTGCTAAATCTGGGAACAATAAAAAATGTCCATCAGCTGGAGACTGAATTTTAAAATCTTTTAAAAGTGCAATGTGAAGTTTGTTTTCAACAGTTCCAAAAATATTTTTTAGAGAATAAAGTTTTGTGTTACAAGGCATCCAAACTCTATCACATATGCATTTTAAGCCTGCTATTACCTTGCTCACCGACAAGTTGCTTACGATGTCTAATAAACAGCCTGATCTTCCTGCATGTCGGTGAATATTCATTCCTCTGATGATTCTTTGACGTGACAATGGACACTCATTTTTTTACAAAGATTAAAATAATCAGTATTGCATCTCTATTAAAGAAACCAGTAAAACCAATTTAAAAATAAATATTTTATTACTTAAGACAAAGTGAATCTATTGATAGATTAATATCACATATAAAAGTGCACTTTAGATTGGAATTTAATTTTACTATTTAAGCCCTTAACATTTGTTCTTTCCTAATTTTTTTTAAAAATATGGCCTCTTCCTGCACCATGTTACTATATAGCTTTTGCACAGACACTTGCTATCCCAATTGAATGATGTTTGCCTCACACACTCAGAGCATCTCATTCACAATATAATTATTTTGATTTAATTTGCTCATATTATTTTTGCTCTTTTGTGGTAATTGGATGCATTAGGTAGTTGATACTGCCTTATTTGACCCAACTTGTTCCTTTTTTTTCTGATTTAAACATGAACTTGGGTTGTTTTATCACATATTATTTCCTCAAGCTAGGATACACCATATTTTGCTGAAAAGCTTACTTAAAAATCACACCATGCTTTCCGATTAATCCCGTGCTCCTGGCTAAAGCAAACCTCTTGATGCTAACTTCCTTTGAAAATGAACAGTTTCTCTTATAATGTCTGGCTTAATTCATGAACTACACAGAATTTCTGTTATATTGAAGAACATAAATTTACTTTGCTGGAGTAGGGCTTTAGGCAGAATCTAGGTTTATATGGCACATTAATTTGTTTTTATTTACAATAAATATAGAGATCAAAGATGAATAAATACAGCAATGTTTTTAGATCATTTTTATTATCATTTTGTAAAAGATTGAGAAATCTTCATTATTTATGAACATTATTGTATTTAGAAGGGCTTTTGGAAAACAACTCAAAATCAGCAAGGAAAGATAATGTCTTCTAGTCACTTTTCCCTCTTGTGAAGAGTACACTTTCCACTTATCCCTAACAGTTACTGGACATGACTGTTGAAAGACACATTTTACATATTTATTTAATACAGCAGTAGTTGATAGTAATCTGCTCTCTTGCACAAGAATTAGAAGATGTGTTACAATAGATCTTTTTTGAAATGAGGTTTTTAAGAAGAGGTTTGCATATGTTTACATGTTTAATTCTTAGTTTTCATTTAATAGTCCATAGTAAAGTGCTATGTGAACATACTGCAATTAGTCTTTATTATTCTAGATTACAATTGGCAGTATCTTTAATGATATAAGAAATATTTAGAAGAGATAGTGTATAAAATGAGTACTTCAGAATTAGTTGATGAAATCAATTTCAGGTTACTTTAAATAATACAATTAAAATTATATTTTAATGTAATTAATGTTGACAGTATAATAAAGGTGATACATTTTTGCATAAATTTGAAAACAACTTTACTATCGAGTTTGTTTTCTAATAAATATTCAAATGTAATACAATGGATATTCCTATTTCATGGGTTTAATATTTTTTTACTTTTTTTTTTTTGGTTTTTTGAGACAGGGTCTCACTTTGTGGTTCAGGCTGGCTTGTGCTCAGCCTCCAACTCACATCACAGCAGTTCTCCTGCCTCTGCCTCCCAAGTGCTGGGATTACAGGCGTGAGCCACCACGCCAGGCACTGTGGTATGTGGTACTGATTGCTGCTGGGCGTGAGTCTCCACACCCAGTATTGTTATGTGGTTACCGGGAAATCGAACCTGGGCCTTTGCGCTTACAAGACAGGCACCGGAACCACTGAGCTAACTCCCCGGCCCTGTTAAAATGTACTTTTAACACTAAATGCAAGGCGTTGAGGTCACTTGAGGATATGAATATATAAGGAGCAGGAAAAGTTTTAGTTTTCCAGGAAAAGCTGAGATTAAACATCTCGGTACCCTGGCTTCCTGTTTTTAGCCATCTCTCAGCAATACCCTCTTTGTGGCCTAAGTTGTACCTCTTTTACTGCATTGCTATTCGTTCTATCTATTACTTCATTGTTTAAAATGTCTCACAGGTGGAGTGAAAGTGCTGTCTAGTTTTTCTAAACTCAGGAGGGCTATAATGACCCTACATGAGTCGTCATAACTATGGATCATCCACCAGAATTAGGGATGTCAGGTAAGCTTGCTGCATGCATGACATCAAGAGCTACTGGCTCTGAATTCAATGTTCATAGATCAATAGCATATCAAAAACAGTGTTTAAAACAGAAATATATTCAAAAATATGTGTAAATCTGTTGGTGAAAAATTTGAGAGATGCTCTTGTATATCTATCACTGTATCTTTCCTAGGAGTAACAATTCAACATTCACTAATTCAGTGTTTAGACAATTTTAAGAATATTGCTATAAAATAATAATGTATGGTTTGAGGATTTAAACTCGAATGAATTATATTAGTTTGCCCTATGTAATTTTCTGTAGAAGAACTTTTGAAGGAGGATCACCCGATATATCTTTGTCTACTTTTAGAAATGAAAGCAAGATTTTAATTAACTTATATTTATCATTTGTCTGCTTTGATCTTCTTTTCATTTTAAACTTTTTGTCATAAGACAGATTGTACAAAAGATGGGAGAATGTCTTTAATCTCATGAAAATTATTTGTAGTTTCACTTTCTCAAATAAAATATAAATTAATTATCATATTGAATGAGAAATGTATTTATTCCTGTTCCACTTTCAAACATACTTTACATAGTTTTATGTTCAGGGTTGAAGAGGTTTCTGATTAACTGGATAAATTATTAGATCATAGTTGTGATAAGACAGAAAAGCTTACATCTATAGCGACTACTAAGATGTTTACTGCTCCTTTCCCTGTTTTTGTTGTAGTGAAAACCTACCTTGTGACTACATATTACTGTGGAAAAGGAAAGAAACATACTATCAAAATTCTATATAACACATTGCATTCAGCAGTGAAGATTTAAAGAAATATAGACCTTAAAAACTCTTCATTAGCTTACTTTGGTGACTGAATCTATCCAACAATCAATTTAAAAATAACAAATTGCTGGTGATACAAACTTTTGATCACTTATGATCTAAAAGCAGGTTTCTGATTTTAGACTTACATATGAAATCAGATCTTATGGATTCTTTATTGATACCCAAACATTGATTTGTAATTTACTGGTAGCTTTGCTGTCTTGCATTAGATGTCTGGGGAGAGAGAGTAAGGAGCTGCCATTATAATTTCTCTAACATTTTGAAAGCTGTTTCTTTATTCAGTATTTTTTTCTTTTACTCTGGCATTGTAAATGCCTGGACAAAAACTCATAGAAAAAGTGCCAATGTGCGCAAATCTGAGTTGTATCGATGGTGTGCTGTCATATTTACATGGTAAGTGAACTACTGTTGCTCTAACTCCCATATTCTATTGAAACTGAGTTGTTTAAGTCTTTGAACCAGCAGATAGCCATTGCTTTCACAGTTTCTTCTAGAGAAAACTTCAGCGAGTTAATATTTTTATATAATTTTAAGTTCAATGGTGCAATGATCTCTACAGTAATTGAGAGATCCTTACTAAAGACTAGAGGTTAGGATTTTAAACTTCAAATTTTTGATTTGTCGTAAAAAAGTTCTACTGGGGCAGAGCATGGTTATTTTTTGTTATTTCTTATGAATATGTCTTGGAATGCTAAATTATTTGAAACAATTAGGAAGGGAATATTCTATTTTGTAGTTGTCTTTGGCATCTACAGATCACATTGAAATAAAAATTATTTACTGCTTTTGGGGGACCTTTATGGACAGTCATCATAACTGGTAAATTCATTATGCCCCAAGAAGTTCAAAATATTCAAGTGTATAAGAACAGAATTATTTATGACAGATGCTGGACAAACTGGAAAGAATTTGTAAGTATAGAAAGTTATGAATATTTAAAAAATGATTGTCTTGAGTTTCTCTAGCAGAGTGATGTATACATTTAACATACCCATTTCTTTGTATTACAAACATATTATCAGTGAACTGTGATAAACTCTTTTTCTGATATTCTATGTATGTTCCTTCATGGTGAGACTTGATGAGAAAAATCACAAGAAAGTTGAGGCATTACCACCAAGCTTCAAAAATCTAACTATATTTTTTGTTTTGATTATAAAATACTTATGACCAGGTCATCTATAAAGAGTACAGATATATTTAGCTCACATTTCTGAAGGCTAGGCCATTCAAGATGATGGCACCGGAATCGAGAAGAAGGCCCTCTTTCTGAATCTCTGCATTTCAGAGGGCATGCAATGGGGAGAAATTAAACATGCTAACGTAAGTCTCTCTCACCTTATACAATTACTAATATAAAGGCACCATCAACAAATGTCATTAACATCTGACTTTCTGTACTTTTAAAATACAGGACTACTGCAGCCATAGCAGTAACTGAAGACTTTTTAAATACTTAATTTAAATTTTGATAAGTAATGATGTTTTTCAATACATAGGACTGAAGCAAGGGATGCTCTATGACTCGGATACATTTTCACACCTATTTGTGGATAAGTTTCCCAAGAAGCACTCAACTGGTGACCTTATCATCTCAGACTTCCAAGTATAAGAGTTGCTGACATATGCCACAGTGCATGGACAGGAGACTTTTAATCTCCAACTCATCACTGAAATTTGACACACTCATTTTTTTTTTTAGAATTCTAGGGCTTTGTATCAGAAAGATTTTTGTCTTTGTTTTAGACTTCCACTTAAAAACTGAATAATACAATGTATTACATTTATTGATTTACTTATGTTAAACCATTGTTGCATCCCTGGGATGAATCCAACTCGGTCAGGTTGTATGATCTTTTTGATGATTCTCTGTATTCTGTTTGCCGGTATCTTACTGAGGATTTTTGTGTCAATGTTCACTAGGAAGATTGGCCTGTAGTTCTCTTTTCCAGTGGCTCTTTCTCTACTTTTAGAACCAAAATAATGCTTGTTTCGAGAAATGAGTTTGGGAGTACTGCTTCCCTTTCACTTTCAATAAAGAGTTTTAGAAGTAGTGATACTAACTCTTCAAAAGTTTTGTAGAATTCAGCAGTAGAACCATCAGGATGAAAGCTATTCTTTGTTGGTAGGTTTATTATTGTTATTATTACATTTTTAATTTCACAGATTGATATTGGTGTGTTTAACATGTCTATATCTTCTTAATTCAGTTTTGGGAGTTCATATATATCTAGAAATCTGTCCATTTCTTCTACATTGTCCACTTTCTTGAAGTACAAATTTTCAAACTAAGTGTTTATTTTCCTCTAGACATCCTCTGAGTTGTAGTTTCCTTCTTTTCATCCCTAAGAATGTGAATGTGAGGCTTTTCCTTGCTTTGTTTCATAAGGTTGGCTAAGGGTCTGTTAATTTTGTTTATTTTTTCAAAGAACCAACATTTTGATTCATTTTTTTATCATTCTCTTAGTTTCCATTGCATTAATTTCTGCTCTGATCCTTATAAGCAGTTAAGAAGCATATATAAAGATAATCAACATCACTGGTCATTTGAGAGATTCAGATGAAAATAACACTGAGATTTCATCTCACTCTGCAAAGAATGGCTGCTATGTCAGAATTAGCCAGCAACAAATTTTGGAAAAATTGTGGAGAAAAAAGGAACTCTTCTCCAATTCTGGTGGGAGTGTAGACTCATACAACCACTGTGGAAATCAGTGTAGAGATTCCTAAAAAAATTAGGATTAGAGGTCCCATTTGACCTTCCTGTTGTGGAGTTCCCTGAGGTTAAACAAAGTGGGCTCCATTAAGGAAGTGTGAGACAACACGTAAACAGCTGGCCCCTCTGGGCCACAGTGATTAAAGGAAAACAGACACAGAGACTGCCCACATAAGACTGGTTTGGGACAGTTGAGAACAAGGAAGTGGGGCTTTATATAAGTGCTGAGAGTGCTGACAATAAAGGCTTCTTCACCATTTCGTCTCTTCGTGATGACCCCCACCCATGCTTCAATGCCAAATGAATAGCCCTCGGGAACAAGACCCAACAACTGGAGGTCCCACCGAGATCTGACATCATGAGGACTTGCCACTGGGCCACCCCGGGCCGACACAGTAAATAGGGGTGTATTGAATTCAGGACCGTCTCACTATGGGGTCTTCCCACTCTAGACAGGTTATGAAACAACAGGTCTTCCTCCTCCTACAAGAAAATGACACTCCTATTAAGACAGAGAGTGCCTCACTACTGGTAGAGATTGCCGATCGTTTCAGTCCTTGGAAACGTGGTCAAGGCCGTCGTCTCTTTTGATGACATTCTGACCAATACCACAGAGGCCTTCCAATTGGCCCACATGCTCTGTTTTGCTATTGCCTACCTTAATTTCTCAACAAATAACCCCTACATTCTGCTCACATCCTATTCTTTCTTCATAATTTGACGACCAACGGCTACATGTTATACGTCAGGCCCTCATGGTGATAGAAGCTAGAGACCCCTCCTCCTACATTTAGCTCAGTATGATGTCCAGGTAGTCAAAGACGGGTAAGAAGGAGATACAACACTAACAACCTAAGACAGGGGTATCCGCCGACACCGCTGATACACCCGATGATGGGTAAACAGTAAAGTGCATCATCCTCAACCTAAGAGAGACACTGGTCGAGCCTTTTGACATCTAAAGAAGAAGGGGGGAGATGTGGAGTCCCCTGAGACTAAACAACGCGGGCTCCATCAAGGAAGTGCAAGGCAGCTTGTAAACAGCGGGCCCACAGTGATTAAGGGAAAAGAGAGACAGAGACTGCCCCTATTAGACTGGTTTGGGACAGTTGAGAACAAGGAAGTGGGGCTGTATATAAGTGCTGAGAGTGCTGACAATAAAGGCTTCTCCACCATTTCGTCTCCTCGTGATGATCCCCTCCCGTGGTTCAATGCCAGATGAATAACCCTCGGGAACAAGACCCGACATCACATTCTTCTGATATATATATATATATATATATATATATCATATATATATATCATATATATATACATACATATATATATATCATATATATATATACATACATATATATGTGTGTATATATATATATGTGTGTGTGTATATGTATATGTATATGTATATATATAGCAGATATATATATGATTAAAGATTCATATCACAATGACATATATGCACCCATGTTTACAGCAGCTCAGTTTGTGATTGCTAAATCTTTAAAACAGCCAAAATGTTCATCAACTGGAAACCAGATAAAGAATACGTGGTTCTTTTATATAGTGGAGTATTATTCTGCCATTAAACATGATAAGATTGAATCATTCATACTCAAATGGATGTACTTTCAAGACATCCCCATAAGTGAAATTAATAGGTCACAGATGTGTAAATAATGTATCTTTTCTCTAGTATGAGAAAATGAAGATGTAAAAGAGTTCTAGTATATTTACTTGATATTGTGAAATAGAAAATATTTAAAAGGAAAGAAGGTGTGGGTGTACATAACGAGTGGAAAATGAATTTGATAGTAATAATAAAAAGGAAACAAACCTTATGTATATAGGGCTGGAGGTTGCAGAGTGGGTGAGGGGAGGGAAAAATGAGAATCAAGTCATGTCATATACTGGTACAAACTCTCAGTATTGAATGTGATGATTATGTATATATAATATAATGTAACAATATAGATTTAAATTAAAAAAGACTAATGACTTTCAAAAACTAAATAAAATTTAGTCTTTTTACTACAACCTGCACATCTCAGGATTTATGTAGCTTTTAGCTATTTTCTTACAAGAATGTTTATAGATTTACTCTGTCTTTATATAAGGTGTTTTTATTATTTCTTAGCATCTTTTTGAGTGTTTTTAATCTTGGTCAAGAAATCCCTTGAAGATATTTTGACGAGCTGATTCCTTGTGTTTTCCACCTACAGCTCAAGAAGGGTTTTCTGTAACTACACATTATACTCAAAACATTTGCTGTGGTTCCCTTTTATTTATAGTAATTTTCATTAGCCCCAAAATATCACTTATCAAGAAGTTTGTCTTTGTCTATTACAAATACAGACTTAAGGTTATTTTTTGAGGGTTTTCTTCTCTTTTTTTTTTTTTTTTTCACTTATACCTCAACCACCATTAACAGTATCCACATAATAAGTATTGAACATAGAATGAATTAAACAATTCTTTTGCATATTTTTAGGTTTTGTTTTGGTTTGGTGGGTTTTTTGTTTGTTTGTTTTTGTTTTGCTTTTTTTTTTGAGACAGGATCTCCCTTTGTAGCATAGGCTGGTCCTGAACTCAGCCTCAAACTCAGCAATCCTCCTGCCTCTGACTCCTGAGTGTTGAGATTACAGGAATGAGGCACTACACCTGGCAGTGTAATATGTGACCCCGATTGCTGATGAGTGTGAGTCTCCCCGCCTGTCATTATTGTTATGTGGTTAGCGGGGATAGAACCTGGGACCTTTTGCTTGCATGGCAGGGGCCAGAACCACTGAGTTGGATGCCCATCTCCATTGTGATGCATTTTTAATCTCTTCATTTTCATCACTGACTAGGCACATAGAGACATTGCATCTAAATCAACCTAAGATGCTTAAAATTACCTAAGAAAGCAGGTACATGTGTATATGTGAGTGTAGGTATATGTGATATTAAGCAATAGAAAAGAGCCTTGTCAGGGTAGAAATTCTGGCTATTGTGTTTGTTCATTAATTGGCAAAATTATTTAACTACTTTTTATTTTAATGTGTATGCATAAAATGAAATTAATCATAGGACTTAGAATCTATTTCATTGAATTATTTTAAAGATTAAGCTCATTAATTCAGGCAAAGCCTTTAGACAAGTTCCTAGTATTCAAATACTTATTTAGTGCTGGCTAAAATTGTTAATGTCTGTTAAAGTGTTCAAACAAGCAAATAGACCTCCTTTTTATTTACAATAGATCTCCTTTGTATTTACCATGCAACACACTTTTAATAACTTTGTATAGATAAAATAGGGTAGGAAGATAATTACTTGAAATAATTTCATTCAAATATGTAATCAGCTCTGTGCTTGTGTCACTGTATTACAGAGACATTGAATTCTTTTTTCCAAGTATTCCTTCTTCCTTCACACTGGAATAAGCAAATAATTACAAAAATATCTATATGTGTCAAAATCTGCTCCCATAGGTTAGTACTTTTATTTTATTTATTTATTTATTTCCTTACTTACTTATTTATTTTTGAAACAGGATCTCACTTGGTAATTCAGGCTGACCCTTGAATGCATTATGTAGCCCAGGCTAGCCTTGTACTCACAGCAATTTCCTGCTACTGCCTCACAGGTACTGGGATTGCAAGAGTGACCCAGAATGCTTGGCATCATGGTATGTGGTACTGGAATTGAACTCAGGACTTTGTGCTTGCCAGGTAGTTGCGAGAACCACTGAGCTAAATCCCTGGCCCAGGTTAGTATTTTTTAATTCAATTTTTTATCTTAGTCATTGATAAGATAATGTTTAGGCTAAATCTAGTGTTTATTTGGCTAAGGAAGCTAGAATAAATGTAATATTTCAGGAAATAGAAGACAAATGAGAGCTAAATATTCACAGCATGTTGGGTCTCAATGTCAGTAAGCAAATGCCAAGCAAATTATCCAAGTCAGGACCTCTTCTCCTCATGTCATTCCCAAGGAACATGCACAGAGATCCAGACATTCATCATGCACTCTGTGAATGAAACTGCCAGCCAGTTTGTCTTTCTCTCAGAGACAAGATGGCTTAGCATCCTGCAAAATAGGTTCTCAATTTGTTAAATAAGGAAATACAGGATTTTCCATCATGAAGAAATTATATTTTTAAAGAAACTTGTGATGTTTAATTCCACACCATAAATGATGAGAAGGCAATATCTAATTCTTTTTCCCTTACATTGACAGTCGAAGGTTTATACATCAGATAAAGATTGTTAGATAACAGACTTTTGTTAATCCATCTATTATCCTAATTGCTAACTTCTCTGCTTTATTACAGGCTTACTTCATCACAGCAGAAATCAATTAACAAAAGTCTTCTTAGAGAGTCTTTACAGTAGCCTCAGGATTTTACCACCAGTGATGTCTTTTCTCTCACATCTCAGTTTTCTTTCATTAAGTTTATGGATAATTTTTAGTATACATTATGTTTACATTTATCATTGAGAACTTATACCTGTACATGACATATCTTGATTCTTGAATTTTATTTCTATTCCCCTACCATCCCCTCATCCCTCCCTTTTTATAATAACATTATTACTATTCCTTCCTTCTTTTCTTGTATTTTTCTCTCCTTTTTTCCTTTCCTCCACCCCTTCCTACTTGTGCTTTTCTTTTTTTTCTTCCTATGTCACCTTATCTATTATACATTCTAGAATTACTTTAACATATAAGTTTCTCACCATAGAGAAACGCTTCATATTTATACCCATGTGCTCTATTTATCTTTGTGCAATCTTCCTCATATTTATCTTTGGTAAAAAAATAAATTATTCTAAACCCATCACCTTAAAAATGCCCTATTTCTAAACACTACAGTCATATTAATGTTAATATATAATATATTATGAATTATATATTATTAATTATATGATATAGTACATAGTTGATAATATATTATATTACATATAGCATAAATAATATATAATGGTAAATAAATATATAGAGCTTTTTTTTCCAGTACTGAGGATCAAGCTTAGACCCTTGTCATTGGAAGGTAGGCACAGTACCACTTAAGCTAAATCCCGAGTCCAATGCTATTATATATGAAGTTAGGGATTAAACTCCTCTGAATTTAGTGCTACAACCATATTCAAATATATTGTTAAGCTTCAGTTTTGGTTCTTCCTAGCATTGTAGGTTAGGCACAATGGGTAACCTAGAAATTGATAATAGTATATACTTCTTGTGCCTCTATTTCACTATATGTTATGTCTGAAATTGTTTTGCTATACAATCAGTGTGAAGATAAAAGGAGCAAAGCAAGATTTGGTGGTGCACTCTGACAGTCCCAGAAACCCAGAAGCTGAGGCAGGAAGATTGTTGCAAGTTCCAGGCCAGACTGAGCGACATACTAAGACACTCCCTCAACCTTCCCCTACAAAGATGAAAGAAACTAAGAGATAAGAAGTTGTTATGGTTTATACTAGATGTCCCCCAGAGCCTCATACATTTACTTATAAGTATGGCTTTGGTGAAGTGATTACATTCTGGGCCTTATAGCTGACTTGCTCTGAGGAGGTGGGATCTAGGTGGAACAAACACATCCCTGGAGACACTTCCTGGAGGTTTTTATCTCCCATCTTTACCCCTCTCTTGACACATTCTGCTTCCCAGAAGCCCTTGCCTTGAGCAGCCCCTCTGATGCCATCCTGCCTTGAAATTAGCTGAGTGAGGCCTGGAAACTTCTACAAAAAGTGAGCTGAAAAGCACCCTCCCCTCCCTTCAGGTGTCCAGTATCTGTTATTTTTCCCAGTTACAATAAAAGGTACTAAAACAAAGATACTTGAAAAAATGCCTAGGGTACACAATTAATACAAATAAATTTTATAAAGCATTGTAATTATAATTCTTGTAGTTACATATATATATATATATATATATATATATATATATATATATTTCTTGTAGCTATATATATATATTTTGATTCATAGTCAAACCTTAATCATATTATACAATTACTTTTACACAATACAGATATGACGGAAGTGATTTTTTTCTAAATTATAATGCACAATTTTGTTTCTTGAAGTATAAAAATATGATATAAGAGAGAATAAAAGAAGGTTGAAAATTGTTTCAAGAGCTACTTTAATTCTTCTCTAAACATATCATTTTGAAAAGATAAAAATCTTATTTTCCATTGTTATCCTTAATACTGAAAGGAAAACAAAGGATAAAAGAAGTTACCTAGTTTCAAATGGAGAAGTGTCACTTCTAGTGCTCTTTGATTTGTTATACTTAAATCATGAGACATTATCCTCCTTCTCTAGTTTATTTAAATGACAGGATGTGCCACCAACCTAAAGATAAAGAATTCTATGTTGTAGACAAATAAAGAATAAGGAGCAACTCAGATGCAGTTGATCATGCTGTACCTCACTCACAGATTCCCACATGCTCTGTTTCTAGTAGAGAATTCTAGCATTATATGAAACACGCACACAGACACACACACAGAGAAATAAGTCTAACTCTTTAGTTATATTTTCCCTATCATTAGGAATAAAAAATGAAGAGTGACTATTATAGTACTGGTCTTTATTCAATTTTGAGTTTTTTTGTGGTTGAAAACATGAATGAAATACAGGGGAGATACACAAGTCTTTGGAAATCCTAAATTTGATGTGGTGCTTAGGATGAGCAAGAAAATTAGCCCAGGGCTAAAATAAAACTGTGAACTCCTTGCTAAAAACAGTTATTAAATACCTCCTATGAAAAGCAGAACCTTGTACCAAGGCTATATTATCTCTCAGAAGTCACTTTGTAGGACATATATCTATGACATTGACTATTTGGATGCCATATTGAAAATATTTTATGCATAATAGTCATATAATAATATAAATATTTATGAAAGGTGTAGAAGTTTATATTATTAAGTTAATGATATTTAAAGTTGAATGTAAAAGTTATACTCTTATTTATATGTATATAACCATATATGTATAAGATTTGTTAAAATTTAAGAATGATAAAAATGAAAGGTCTTATGTTTAGCAAAATTAACTCAATCTTAACAGGTTTATTTATCAGGAGAATATTTAGAAATAAATTATCTCTTAATTTTCACATGAATACCGAGCAAAAGACAAATAGAATTTTTTTCCATAAAGTGACCAAGTTATTTTATATCCAAACTTTATATATATATAAAACTTTATATATATAACTTTATATATATATATATATATGTATATATATATATATATATTTAGTACCATCAGTCTTTATATATATATATATATATACTTTTACTGTATAGATAAATTAATAATAAATAGAAAGATTAAATAATAGATAAATAAATTAAATAATTTTCATAATTAAATAATAAGAGAATAACAGTTGTTATTGTCTGTGTATCATCTTTAAAGTAGTTACTTAGAGTATAAGATAAATTTAAAAGATTCTAATGAAAGAGAAAGAAAGAGATAGATAATAACATGAAACTCTCCTTTCTGTAACTACAATAAACTAATAGTTCCAGTGAAGCCAATTTCATTATATATTGAAAAGTTTTTACAATAGTTAAACTCATAATTTAGGGAAGTAATTGGAGTTCTACTTAAATATTCTGATTAACAAACTACACTAACTTTCTGTACTTTTGCTAGTCACTTGAATCATTTTAATAAATTTTTATTTCTGAAAATCCAGGCAATCATTTTTAGGATTCATTTGTTTTTGATGCATTTATTATAATTATTTCTTTTCTTGGAAAGGCATGAATTATTTTTAAGTTTTATCTCTAGGTTTCTAGAGACCTGAATGTGTGTGCACATGCACACACTCACACACTTCAACCTTTTTAAGAAATGACACCATTTGTGCCAACATGAATGGAGGATGTTGTGCCAAGTTAAATAAGCCAGACACAGTCAAACAAATATTCCATGACTTCACTTGTAGTATGGGAGTATAAGGTAACAAAAGCATTCCATTCATCAAAGGAGAGTTGTAGGGTCATTGCTAGGGGTGTGATAATTGGGGAAATGTTGGTCAGAGTTCACAACTGAAGTTGTAAATGAGTAAATTCTGACATCCTGATGTATGGCATGATTATAGTTAATAAGAATGTGTTATTCACTTGACATTTTGTTAGGTGAATGTGATAACCACCACACTACTGAAACTCACTAGACATTTGGTAAGAGTATATTCTAAGTATTCTTAAAACCTACACACATACACAATGAGGCAAAATACGAAGTTGTTAACAAATATATTCAATACATTAATTGTGAGAATTATATATATGCATTATGTTGTATACTTTGAAAATATCATAGATACGTGTTTTTATCCATATATTGAGAAAGATGTCCATGGCTAGTGAGAGGTTTTGACTTCATGTAAGACTGAAGTAAAATTGGAGCAGATCTTGAGGCTGCTGACCATGAGCACTTTTGTGTGCCATCTTCATCGAGGACTTCTAAAGAAGAGGTCCCCATATCAACTTCTAGATGTTACCAATCTGCTGAGAATTGCTGCTCATATTATATAGAAATCCAAACTTAATGTTTACATCCCCGGGCTTTGATTGTCAACTGCTGCAGCTCGTTTGGTGTTAATGGCCAAACTTCTACTGGGAACAAGCATCTCAGGGAAACTTTGAGAGTCCTTCGGTCTCCCTGAACCAGGGAAGGTTGGAGTTTGTTTTCTTCTGCTGCTAGCCACTCCTAGGCTTGCTAGTTCCTCCTGCTGGACTTTCTTTCTTAATTTTTTTAATTGAAATCTTTATTGGTACATTACATATACACATCATGATTGTATTCCATAATGGGGATTTGTACCAGTATAAGACACAACTTAATTCTCATTTTTTCCCATAGCCCTACCGACCCTACCGCACCCCCATATACATAAAATTTGTTTCCTTACTTTTTTGTTACAATCTCATCATTTTTCCCCCTTCACCCTGTTTTACATAGAGTATTTTCTATTTCACAATATATAACATATAATTCTAGGACTCATTTACATCTTTATTTTCTCATATCAGAGAAAAGATGCAATATTTACCAATCTGTGACCTGTTTATTTCACTTATGAGGATATCCTCAAGGTATGTCCATTTAAGTAGAAATGATTCAAACTTATCATTTTTTATAGCAGAGTAACACTCCATTCTGTAGAAGAACCACAGGTTTTTTATCCAGTCTCCAGTTCATGGACACTTGGGTTGTTTCCAAGATGTAGCAATCACAAACTGAGCTGCTATAAACATGGGTGCACATATGTCACTGTGATATGAGTCTTTTAATTCTTGTGTGTATATACTTAGCAGGGCAATGGACATTTTTAGTACCATCAGTCTTTATTACTAGCTCATGTGTACTAGATCAGCCCAATCCGCTGAAGACAGAAAGCATGAATAACCAGGAATTTGGTCCTGAAGAAAATTTATCAGTTCTTTTTTTTTGTTTGTTTTTTTAATCTTTATTGGTACATTAAATATACACATCATGATTGCACTCCATAATGGGGAGTTCTTATGCAGCAGCACAAAGAGGACTATTTTCATAGTGTGAACACATTAAGGGCATCAAGAGGCTGCTTAGAAAGGAAAAAAAAAAAAAAAGATAGGTTCATACATGTGCAGTGGTAGATTCTCTGGTTGTGGGGAGCTAAAGGGCCCCTCTTGGACCTGGATGAGAAAGGGCGCAGAGCAGCCACCTAAGTAAGGTAAGTCTCCAAAATCAAGCATCTCCTTGAGTGGTTATAGGGCGCCTGGTGCTTCCCCCACTGCCTGCCGGTCATTTGGAAGAAAGAACAGAATAAAAATATCTCTTGGCAAGAGTTCACTCTGCTTTCCTGTCTCAAAGTGAAAGAGAGAGAGAGA
>PVIR01018680.1:0-33047 GCA_004026965.1 Petromus typicus | reverse complement strand
GAGGCCGAAACGGGAGGAACATAATTCACTGTCAGTTCACAATTCATTGTCATAATTCACTGGAGTGAGATCCTATCTCAGAATAAAACAAAACAAAATCTGGAGTGTAGCTTGATGGTAGACTTGCCTAGCACACAGAAAGCCCTGGGTTTAATCGCTGATCGTATAAAAACTTTTTCTTTTTTTTGAGACAGGGTCTGGCTTTCTAATTCAGGCTGGCCTTGAGCTCAGCCTCAAATCTGTATCACAGCAGTCCTCCTGCCTCTGCCTCTCGAGTGCTGGAATTATAGGCGTGAGCCACCACGCCCGGCACTGTGGTATGTGGTACTGGTTGCTGCTGGGTGTGAGTCTCCACACCCAGTATTGTTATGTGGTTACAGGGGATTGAACCTGGGCCCTTGTGCTTGCAAGACAGGCACCAGAACCAATGAGCTAAATCCCTGGCCCTATAAAAACATCTTAAAAAATCCCCCCAAAATTGCTTTGTGACCACATGTAATTAATATTCTTAGGTTTTTCTTAATCTAATTTTTTTTCCTTGTCTGTGTGGTTTTATATCATTATTTAGAATGGTTTTGTCAGCTGATTGTAATCAGTCACTATTGTACAATGTTGTGAGTTCTATGGCTACTTTGCTGTTTGAGAGCAGTGTCAGAGGGTGGGAATATATCCTGTAAGCATTAACTGCTACTCTAGGCAATTTTGGAGATAGTTTTTAGCCAGTTGGGTGATTAATTCCAAACCTAGTGGTGGTGCAGGGTCCATATGCACTGAACTTCTGCCTGCTTTCTTCCAGTCACTCCAGATTATGTTCCTCCTCCTGCAAACTTTGACTTGGAAACTTTAGATGTAAGACCTCATAGCAGTTCTGCATCAGCCAAAAGCAGAAACAGAGGAAAGATAGGTATGTTCTGATCCCGTGTTCCTCAGCCGCATTGAGTCAGGTAAGTAGTTTTATATACTGTAATTTTTTCAGTGTTTATCAGCATCTGTATTGGAGAGAATATATGATTGAACTCTTGTTTTGGCATATAAATGCACTGTAATTTAAGTTATAGAATTACCTCCTCTACTAGGTAGGCCTCACAGGCCTATTTCCTGAGGGCAGAGATTTATTGAGAACTTACATAACTTTTCTCTTTCTGAAATATAAGGAGGAAGAAAACGAAAAGCAGAAAATAGCAAAGCATCCTCCTCTGACAGTCTTTCAAAGGAGGACAGTTCACAGTGCGAGCCTGCGCCGTCTGAGAAGAGCCAGCCAGACAGGGTACTGTAGTGGTGGGTGTATGACGAATGTGTGAGATCACAGAGTGCCAGCCTTACTCTGTGTTTTACAAAAGAAACCGTAGGGAATAAAGATGCAAATGAAATCTTTTAGGCCATGAGGTGACCGATTTACAAGTAAAATTCAAATTGCACTCTTTTTTGTTGTTGTTGATGTGGGTGGTACCGGGATCCATCTCACAACATTGAGCTTGTGAGGGAGGCAGCAGTGTCACTGAGCTAAATCCCTGGCCCCTACTCTTTTACTTGAGGCAAGGTTTCACTCTGTAGTTCAGGCTGGCTCTGAACATATATTGTATAGCCAAGGCTGGCCTCAAACTCTTATTGATACTCCTCCTTTTTTCAGCCTCTCAAGTGTTAGGATTATAGACTTGCACCATCATACTTAGCCTCAATCCTTACATCTGCCATATACTTTCAACTGTCTTTTTCTAATTATTTTGCAGCATATTTTAATCTCCTTGTGAACCCCCTTATTTTGAATTTTCTTTTATAACAGTTATCAAATTCTGGCTTATGCCATACATATGTTTCTTCTAGTTTCTTTCTTTTTTTTTGGAGTACTAGGGATTGAATTCCAGCTGTTATATTTTCAAGGTAGGCGCGCGGTACCCCCTTGAGCTAAAATCCCCAGTTTTCTAGTTTCTTTCTCCTTCTATTACAAAATTACCAATTTCTCAGTAAGTTGAGATAACATGAAATGTTCAGTATAGCTTGACACTTAATTAGTAGTAGTGATTTTGAACCATTCACAGAATAGTTTTCATGTATTTGTGAAATTGCCCTGTTACTCTGATGTTCAGCTATCCTTTTTTTTTGAGACAGGGTCTCATTTTGTAGTTCAGGCTGGCCCAGAGCTCACTAGCCCAGGGTAGCTTCTAACTCAACAGTAGTCCTCCTGCCTCTGCCTCCTGAGGGTTGGGATTACAAGTGTGGGACACCATGCCCGGCGTTGTGGTGTGTGGTTACCCGGGATCAAACTTGGGACCTTGGGTTTGCCAGGCAGATGCTGGAACCCCTGTGGCTTTTTTTTTGAGACAGAGTCTTAGTATATAGTCTATACTAGCCTTATATGCACTATGTATATAGCACAAGATGGCCCCAAACTTGTAGTGATCCTCCTGCCTCAGCCTCCTGAGTGCTAGGATTACAGGCATGCACCACCACACCCAGCTGGGGCAGTTAGCCTTCTATATATAATTCATTATATGTGATTTTTTTCTAATTGTTCTAAGTTAAGGTTAGTACTGACTCATATCTCTGTATTAAGTGAAAGTCTTCTGCCTTGAGAATATTTTAGGAATGTAGGTGAAAGGAAGATTTTATGCAATGAAGATGAAACTTTTTTACATAAAGTTTTTACAAAGTGCTTATTTGCACTTTGAGATCTTCATAAAAATTAGGTGAATATAGAAGATTTATTCTCTTGGTTGCTTCACGTTTTCCTCCAGGAGCTCACAGGGAAGGAAGGAAAGACATCAGTGTCACTTCAGAATTACCGTGCTTTCTTCCGGGAGCTGGACATTGAGGTCTTCTCTGTTCTGCGCTGTGGACTTGTGAACAAGGTCATCTTAGATACTGAAATGCACACGGAAGTGAGTAACACATTGGTTCCTCAGAACTACATCTTCTTTCTGGAAGTTACTTAGTTCTTATTTAAAAACCATCATTGGGCTGGGAATTTAGCTCAATGGTTCCAGCGCCTGTCTGGCAAGTGCTTCAAGGTCCCAAGTTTGATACCCAGTAACCACACACAACAATACCAGCCTTCGTGACTCAGGCCTGTAATCCTAGCACTTGGGAGGCAAAAGGAGGAGGATTGCTGTGAAATCCAGCCTTGCCTAGGCTACATAGTGAGCTCAGGGCCAGCCTGAACTACAAAGTGAGACCCTGTCTCAAAAAGAAAAAAAAAGCTGTCAGCAAGGGCTGGTGATTTAGCTGTAGTTTCAGTGCCTGCCTCACAAATGCAGGGTCCCGAGTTTGATCTCCAATACCCAAAAAACTAAAACTAACACTTGACATTGAGAAAGTTAAAGCACTGGGAGTAGCTCCGGGCCAGAGCACTTGTCTAGCATTTCGAGAGCCTAGATTCCTTCCCAGGAGGGAAATAAAGGAAGGAGTAATTTAGACCCGACTTGAAAGCCCGTGGAGATGAGGGTAATTGGAGTACTCACGCTCATCTCTTGGATGTTTATAACCACAGGTTTTTAACACTGTGTTCGAATGACAGGTTACAGGTACTACTTAGTGCCCTTATGTAGAGGAGTGTTGTTGTTCTAGTCTAGGCTATTTCATGACATTTGCTTGACGTCCTTCAAATGCTCCCAGAGGCCTTTTCTTAGATAGAGTCTGTTATTGTTAATTTTGACACTGGCTGTGCAGTAGGATGTTCAGTAGAGTGTTTTGCCTTCAAATAGAAGAAATGATCTAAGCAGTAATACCCGCCCTCCTGATGGACCCCACAGCACATTAATGGACCAGCAGATCCTCAGAGAATGCTATTCCTAGTGAAATTGGAAGTGAGGACATTTTCCAAAAGGAATTTCACTAGGTGGTAGACTGTCTCCACCCTAAATAAAGTGAAAATGCCTTGGATTTTTATTTGATAGTTAGAAGAATAATAGGGACCTTCAGAAGAGTGAATAGCTTTGTTAGAGGAGAGTAAACACATGAGGTAGAACACTGAATACTATAGCCAGCCCTTTTGTTATTTTTTATTTTGAGACAGGTATTGCTATATTGCCCAGGCTGGGTTTGAACTTGTAGTTAGTATATGTTTCCCCAGCCAACTTTTGAATTATTTATTTATTTTGGGTTTTTTGAGAGATGTTCTGTTTATGTAGTTTTTTTTTAGGTTTTTTGAGACAGGGTCTCGCTTTTGTGGTTCAGGCTGGCCCCGAGCTCAGCCTCAAACTCACATCACAATCCTCCTGCCTCTGCCTCCCGAGTGCTGGGATTACAGGCGTGAGCCACCACGCCCGGCCTGTTTATGTAGTTTAGGCTGGCCTCAAACCCTGGACAGTCCTCCTACCTTGCCTCCCAAGTGCTAAGGTAAGAGGCAGGTACCACCACAATGAGCTCTTTCCTTTATATCTTGATATCAGCTTCCATATAGATGGTTCTTTGTAACTGTGTGTGGAGTGAACAGTTTGAAGTAGACCAATTCATCCTGTCTGCTTCTGGCAGTGTAATGTATTTGTGAAGATTCTGCCTGCAGTTAATAATAAAACACTAGGGGAACAAAAATATGAAACATGAAATTGCGTTGAATTAATCTCTTTCCCACAGCACTAAGGATTGCACCAGGGCTGCGCATATTCAGGTCAAAGCTTGTGCCAGTGGGATCCCCAGCCCTTGTTTGAGTTAGGATCCTGCTGCTACGTTGCCCAAGCTGGCCTCAAGTTCATCATCCTCATCCCTTAGCCTCTTCAGTAGCTGGTATTATAAGCACAAGCACTGTACCCAGCAAATAAGTCATTTTTATTAGAGCACATTTAAGAAATAAATCTTGGTTTTATAGGAGGAAAGATAAAGAATTTATTTTTAGAGAAAAAGTAGGTCTTCTAAACTCTACCATCTCGGTTTCCTAGTTTGTTTCTTTGTTTTCTGACACAGAATCTCACTGTGTAGTCCAGACTGACCTAAAACTAAGCAGTTCTCTTGCTTCAGCCTCTCAAGTGCTGATTACTAGTGTGTGTCACGATGCTGTCTCAGCTTCCTATTTTAATATTTTGAGAATTTATTTTCAAAATGCCTAACTTTTTGATAAGTTAACAAAGTAAATAGCTACTTTTTATATGAGGTGGTGGTAATTTTTTCATTTTTTAATTAGAAGACAGATCCTTTACTCATTGGTTGGGATGGACGAAACTGAAATGTACTGAAAATAAAATGACTAGGACATACCTGGAATTAGTCCCTCTTTCTTCCATTTTGCAGGCTACAGAAATTCTGCAACTTGGGCCACCAGAGCTGCTTTTTTTGCTGGAAGATCTCTCTCAGAAGTTAGAGAAGATGCTGGTACCAGCCTGTACCAAGAGAATCCCTTTCCTCAAGGTCAGAGCAGGCAGAAGTGCAGTGCGTGAGCTTAGTGGCTCTTGAAAAGTAGCAGGTCTGAATGGGAGCCAGTCGTTGTCTCTTTTCCTACGTTGTGTTTGGGTCTGTGGGTAACATGTTGGCAACACTACTGCCAGACCATATGCATCTCACCTTAAAAGGAATTCTGGGGCTTAGGCTGTAGATGTGGAGGTTGAATGGCATGGGCAGTGCCCCAGGTTTCGTCTCCAGCACTGAAGGAAGAATCAAAAAAGAACTCTGGTGGAGGAAACAGAAAAGATCCTTAGAACAAAAAAATTCCTAAATTTCTTGAACATTGCTCAGTCCTGATCTTTGCTTGGGTTTTGTTTTTGTGATGCTGATAATCAAATCTTAGACTAATGAATACTAGACAGCTGCTTCACCAGTGAACTACACTCCTTAGCCCTTGGGTTTTTGTTTTTTTCTGTAGTGCATATTGAACTCAGGGCCTTTGCACTGAGCTACATTCTCTTCCTTTCTTATTTTGAGACAGGCTTTCTCTATTTATGAGGTAGCTCAAGCTGTGTTCAAATTTGTGATCCTCCTGCCTCAGCTTCTCAGAGTGTTGGGACAACAGGTGTGTGCTGCCACCACTGGCTTACGTATGGTCAAACTTGCACCGCCATAGGCTTAGGTGGCCTTTAATAGTCTCCCAAACTGAGCCTGCGCCTAAACCAACACCCCTATTTTGGGTTGCAAAGTTTGACCACACTCAAGCCAGTGGTGGCAGCACATACCCTGTCAACCTAGTACTCGGGAGGCTGAGGCAACAGAGTCACCACTATGTGCAAGGCCATCCTGAGCTACACAGCAAGACTCTAAAATCCCCACAAAAACAGAAGTTTGACCAAACTCCATAATGAACTTAATTTCTGAGAAGCTGCTCAGCAGTTTCCTCCTCCCTAATGCTGAGTTTATTACAGAATAAAGGAAGCCGGAATGTTGGATTTTCACATCTCCAGCAGAGCTCCGCACCAGAAGTTGTGCATTGTGTCGTGAACCTGATGACCCCACTGTGTAACCATCTGGAGAACATTCACAACTACTTCCAGGTGAGAAGGCTGTCTTGTCATTATGTAGACATAGAAGTCAGGAAATGAATATGAGATTGGCTGAGAAAAATTGAAATAAGCAGGAGCAATTGCTGGAGCCACTGCTGTAACATCCTTTTCATTTTTAGTGCTTAGTTCCTGAGAATCCTAGTGCGGGTGACGAACCCGGAGGGAACTCTCAAGAGTACCAAATAATGTCTTCCTGTTACCTGAGGCTCTTACAGACTTTTCACTGGCTTTTTGCTTGGTGAGTACATGGGAAGTGTTAGTGGAGAGGGTTGTCCACTTCGTGATTAACCTCGGGAGCAGAGGCAAGATGATTGCTGTGAGTTCCAGGCTTGCGTAAGCTACATGGTGAGTTCAGGGCCTGAACTACAAAGCAAGACCCTATCTCGAAAGGGGAAAAAAATAAAATGAATTCACAAAGAATAGATATGGTCATTTTACTCTTAGTTTCTTTCAGCAAACACTGTAATAACTACTTAAATTGTTATTCAAATTGTTTCACCACAGTACAATGATATGTGACTCTTCTTTTTTGAGACAGGGTCTGCTTTTATAATTCAGGCTGGCCCTGAGCTCAACCTTTAACTCATAGCTATCTTCCTGCCTCTGCCTCCCAGATGTTGGGATTACAGGCATGAGCCACCATGCCCAGCACTGTGGTATATGGTTCTGATTATTGGTGGTCGTGACTCTACAAACTCGAAATTGTCATATGTGGTTACTAGGGTTCGAACCTGGGCCCTTGCACTTGCAAGACAGGCGCTGGAATCACTGAGCTAAATCCCCAGTCCTGACACATATCTCTTTAATATCAGATACTTGAGAGCCTGAAGCAAAAAGTTCAAAGGCATTTCTGCACAATTTAGCAAGACCTTGTTTCAGACAACAAGAGCTGGGGATAGAGCTCAATAATAGAGACCCCATTACTTTAAAAAAAAAAATTGTTACTAGGCCAGAATTTAACTGAGTGGTTCTGGCACCTTCCTTGCAAGCACGAATTCCATCCCCAATAATCACAGTGCAGGGCATTGTGACTCACGCTTGTAATCTCAGCATTTGGGAGGCAGAGGCAGGAGGATTGCTGTGAGTTCGAGGCTTGCCGGGGTTATGTAGTGAGCTCAAAGCCAGCCTGAACTACAAAGTGAGACCCTGTCTCAAAAAAAAAGAACAGTTAAATATGAAGTGAGGTGGAGAGTTTTCAAGATCCCTTGGAAACAATGACACTGGACCAGGCCCTTACAGAGTAGTGACTTGTACAAGGAAGTAAAGGACTCCAAAGACAGAATGGGTGAACATTTTGAGGTGTGTCCTATAACTCATTTTGTCTCTGATTTAGCTCTTTCTACTATTTTCTTTACTCAGGTCTTCCAGACAGTCTATCCCAAGTTTAAATTTGCACTGAATTTTATGTACCGAGCTATAGGCACATGCACCTTCCGCTCAGCACCCGAGAGTGTGGCAGACACCTCACATTGCAGCACGGCCCGTTGTCACTGTGCCTGGCTCTCCTGGCTCAGGAAAGGGCACTGCAGGTAGTGTGAGCCGGTTGTCCCCCTGCTGCGCACTCTGTCTCTCCCACGTGCAGTCCGCAGAGCCTGGGGATTCTCACGGTGATGTCTCAGCCATCCGTCCCCTTTGCACTGCTTCCAGATTTTGCTCGTCTCTAACTGAACTAATCTCACAGTTAGTCTCAGATTCCAGTGCCAGTGATCTTCTATACACCCAAATCTGGTTTTATCCCCATCTTAGTCTTAGATTGCTGTTAGGATTTCTTTGAATTCAAATAAGAATCAAGATTTCTCATGTACAGGTACGGATTCTGTAGGGTGAGTGTGATCATACATATATCTACAGTGTATCTGTAAGCTTAATTTAAAAGAATAAAAAGCTTGCAAAGAGCTTCCCAGGTCTCCTATCTGACTCACTGTCTTGCTCTTCCTTCCGTCAGTACTGAGTTCATGTCAGCATCCTAGATAGGTTCCACCTGAAAAGGTTTCCACAGACTCATCCTCCTACCAGGATGCCTTACTCCTTGTGTTTTAGTCTTTTCTGATTCACCTTCTCCTGTGAGGTCAGGATCTAAACTACTTCAGAGATATCTTCTCTGGCCCCTGGGCTAATAAGCTTCTTTGTTGCCTCTCAGATCCCCAGTCTCCTCCTCAAACTGGTAGCATCTTAAGGTCAAACGTGCCACATTGTATTACAGTGATTTGTTTATCTGTCTTTGCTGCTGGACCATTAGTTCCATCAGTCATTTTTGCATCTTTTGGTATCATTACCTAAAGTACTAACAAAAGTGTTGAATAGACAGTCATCAAGGAGAGCTATAGGTGGCAAATAAATACAGGAAATTTAGAAATATAATATAGATATAATATCTAATAAAAATAATTAGATATTAAGGAAATGCAAATTAAGAGTACAGTGAGCACAGAGCGCTCATTAGCATGACCTACCATGCCAAGGTGAGTGAGCTAGGACTCAAGTGCTCTTGGTGGGTTGGAAAAATGCAGCCACTTTGGAGAGCAGCTTGGAAGTCCTTAAATAGACATCTGTGATTCAACCCAGTGATCCCACTCTAGATGTTTATCTCACATCTTTGGATTTTTTGAGATGGGGTCTCCCTATGTAGACCAGGCTGGCCTTGAACTTGACAGAGTGATACTCCTGCTACTGCTTCCCAAGAGTTGAGATTACAGTTGTGTGCAACTATACCTGGCTCCACTCAAAATCTTAAACATGAATGTTGATAGCATCTTTATTTGTAGTATGTCCAGAGTAGGAACAACCCAGATGTCCATCAGCTGGTGAGTATATAGGCAGACTATGATATGTCTGTATGAAGAGCCCTAAGTTGAAAGAACGCCTACAAGAACTCACCGTATATTAACCTGTTTATGTGAAATCCCAGAGAAGGCGTATAATACTGTGATGCAAAGCAGGTCATTGGTTGCCTAGCACTGAGCAAGAGGGTAGAAGAGAAAATGAATTTATAAAGGAAAATAAAGGAAACTTTGGGGAAATGGATATATTCATTATCTTTTAAGTCAAAACAAAACATCCAACATTTACATGTCTTTTATAAGATAGGCATGGTGGGGTACATACCTGTGATCCCAGCACTCAGGAGGTAGAATCATCCTTAGTTTGAGCCAGCCTGAACTACATAGTGAGACCTGTCTTAAAAAGAAAGCCAGAAATAAATAGAATTCACATGTCAAGACTTGGTATGTGAATATAGGACAAGGGATAAGTTCTTCATCCAACCGCTGCTATGGATTGGATGCCGACTTGGCAGTTTGACAGAACTAGTCCTGATTGTTGGAGAGCCTTAACCTCTAAAATGTAAGCAATGAGGAGCTTTCTTTTTTTTTTTTTTAATTTCAGTAGATTCGAAAAACTCATTTATTTCAGATTATTTTTAATAGTTTAGCTTAAGATTAATAATATACTGTATCCCCTCTTTCTTTTTTTGAGGAGCCTTCTTTTTCCTCAAAGATAAACCTATAAAACTATTAGGTCCTTAAGGAAAGACTTGTGAATGTACTGTTGCTTCTGGTCTTACACCCAGGAGCTGAGACTGTCTGATGCTTGTTCACTTGTGGTTCCTTTTACACTGTTAGTTTGTTGATGGCACAGGCCGGGGCAGGGTCCTCAAGTGCCGCCTGACTTGTCTTTGGGAACAGGTAACTGTACTTTGACTTCCCCCCAGGAGCGGCTTTTTGAACATTGAGAATCACAGACCGTTGTACTCAGCCCTCAGGGTCCTTACTGGACGGATAAAGCAGTACCAGCATGAAGAGACCTTGGAAGAACTTATCAGGTGGGGCACGGTGCATGTCTTTCTGTGTTTTCCCAAGAGATGCCCAGGAAGTGGATCGGCAGAGTTTCTCCGAAAATTTTTGGTGTTCATAGTTGTGAAGGAAATTGATGTGCTCAACTGTTTTTCCTCAGCATGTGAGCTTTCTCACCTATGTATTCGTATAAATTCTGAAGTATTGGAAGCCCTGGGCCCAGTTACCTTAAATCTGCATGCATACCTTGGCATAACTGTGGTTCCCATCTCCCATTATGTCCTTGCACTGACAGTGGGTCACATCTGATACAGTCATTAAAAGTGATGCTTTCTCTGCCTTCTTATTGTTTCCATGTTGTCTCTACTGAAGGCAAACTTTTTTTCAATTTAAAATGAAGAAAGAGAGCCAGGTGCCATGGCACCCGTCTGTAATCCCAGCCCTTGGGAGGCCGAGGCAGGTGAATTGCTGCGAATTTGAGGCCAGCCTCAAGTACATAGTGATACCCAGTCTCCAAAACACACACCTGGAAAGAGGACAATTCTGACTAGTGTGTCAGACGGCTCATGTGGATTTAAACCTATTTATGTGTTTGTTTCTTGTTTCCTTAACAGCCAGAGCTTCAGTTACCTACAGAATTTCCATCGCAGCATCCCCAGTTTCCAGTGTGGTCTTTACCTTCTCAGAACTTTGATGGCCCTTTCGAAGAGATCAGTAGATCCTGCTGAAAAGAAAGAAAAAATTGGTGATGACACCCCCCCACCCATGATTACAATTATTTTCCCCCAGTTGTGAATGATTAGCTTCCCAGAAGTTGGACATACATGCATGTAAATCCTTCTACTACCTTGGGCAGGTGTCTCACTGTAGCAAGAAGGCCAGTTTCCCAGAATTGGCTATGACTAATTTTCACTGACACTGCGAGATGTGACTTTGGTTAGATTAAATAGCTAGGTAAATCTCTTCTCCCTTCCCCTCCCATCCGGGTGATGGAGGTTGAATCCAGATCCTTGTTGTGCTAAGCATGGTCTGTCTACCACTGAGTTATACTCAGTTACTGATAATTTTCTTTTCTTGTTTTTTTGTTGTTTTGTTGTGTTTTCTTTTGTTTTGTTGGAGACAGAGTCTCACTTTGTAATTCAATTGGCCCCGAGCTCGCTGTGTAGCCCAGGCCAGCTTTGAACTCACAGCAATTCTCGTGCCCTTGCCTCCTGAGTGCTGGGGTTACCGGCGTGAGCCTACCACGCCTGGCCTTGGGTTTAAATTTTAATCATCATCATCTCCTGATGCAGCTGCTTTCTTATGACTATTATCTGGGCCATTTGGCAAAGAAAAAAAAAAGACATAAACTACAAGGTTAATAGGGTAGGGAGTAAACATCAGGATCAAGTATATGGGAGGTATTGGCTCCATGTCTGATTTTGGTTTTTTTGAGACAGCATCTCTCTCTGTGTAGTTTGAACTAGCCTTGAATTTACTATGTCTGTCCAGGCTGACCTCAGATTTACTATGTAGGCTATTTAGGCTAGCCTCAAAGTTGTGGTGGTCCTCTTGCTTCAGCCTCCCGAGTGCTAGGTCTTTTTTTTGAGACAGGAGGATCTCACTATTCCAGCTTGACCTAGAATTTGAGATCTTCCTGCCTCTGCCTCCAAAGTACTGGGATCACAGCTGTATACCACCACCTCCAGGTCTCTAACCTTTTCTTTGTATTTCTGTTGTACTGGAGACTAAACCCAGTACCTTTTTATTGAGCTACATCCGCAGTTCTTTTTTTATTTTGACACAGGATCTTGCTAACTCACTAAATTGTCCAGGTTGGAGTTGAACGTGTAGTCTTTCTTCTGCCTCAGCTTCCAGAGTGCTAGAATTACAGACATGCACCACCACTCCTGGCTCTGACTTTTCTTTTATCATAACTCTTGGAATTCTGCTTGCTGATTATATGTCCTACTTGGCGGTACAAACAGAAAGCGAGGTGAATGTGTGAAACAAAGCTTTATTATGCCCTGCTGGTGAGAAGAGGGAGCGAAGTCTGAAACTGCATGAGCTGTTGCTCTGTCAGGGTTGGGGCAGGCGTGGCTTCCAGCTGGCAGCAGTCCTGTGCATTCCCTCTGTGTTGAAGGGCAGGGCAAGAAGTGCCATGTGTTGAGTCTTAGGCAAGTTTATTTCTGGCAGAAGGGTCACTGGAACAGAAGCAATAGGGATTTTTTAAAGACCTTGGGGACTTCATGCTCAATAAAAATTCTTCTGATCAGTAATTATCTCCAAAAGCCTAAGAGACATGAGTGGATTTATCTGATAACCACACATCATAATCATACTTAAATGTCACACTATACCCTTTTAATATATCTATCAATAATTGTGTCAATTAAAAATACACATGTAACTTTCTTTTTAAAGATTGAGGTCAGCTTCTCACACGTGAGATGCCTTTGCCTTGTTTTCCGACAGCTTCCCTGGCCAGGCAGTTCCTCTGCCGGGCGTGGCCCCGTGCTGAGAACGAGAAGAGCGCCCTCTTCCGGGACCAGCTTCAGGATTTGCTCTGGTGAGGTGTTGTTTCTCCCAGTGAGCCAAATAGCTTTTCCCACTTGGCGCTTTTGGGATCCTGTGCTTGGTTTGGCATTGAAGATCACCTTTCCAGGGAGAATTTGAAAGTAATGAAGTATGTTTACAGAGAACACAATTTGAGTGCTGTGGATCTCAAGTACTTCTAGTCTGCTTCCAGCTGTTCACTAATTCCTTGTTGCAATACCAAATTAGAAAAGAAATGGGACTCTGCAGTCGAATCGTGGCTTGTTAGCAACGGAATCAAAGCGAAATAGCTATACGATCTGAGGATGGAAATGTGGACAGAGCCGGCACTCATACCTCTCTTAATGTCTGTGCAGCATCTACCTGGAGCACACTGACAGTGTCCTGAAGGCCATAGAGGAGATTGCCGGCATTGGCGTCCCAGAGTTGGTCCAGTCTCCAGGGCAGGCTTCTGGTACATTCCCCACACTGACCAGGTACGAGTCTTTACCTCATTTTCCTAAGATAGAGTCATACTGCCCAGTGGAAGTATTTTCCAAGTTTTTGTTTTGTTTTGTTTATGGTACCAGGGGTTGAACTCAGGACCTTGGCTTGCCAGGCAGGTGCAGTGCCACTGAGCTACATCCCAGCCCCTATTTCCAAGTTCTGATTGAGATGATGGTACCATCTTCTCCATCAGAATAGTGTCTGCTATATACCCCCAACCCTCTTCTTTTCCCTGCCTCCCCTGCTCCTTCATCTTTTTGTGGTATTGGGGATCCAGCCCAGCACCTCATGCATGCTGGGTAAGTGCTTGCTGCTGAGCTGTACTATCAACCCCATGATTTTTTTTTTTTAGGTTTTTTGAGACAGGGTCTCACTTTTTTGTGGTTCAGGCTGGCCCCGAGCTCAGCCTCAAACTCACATCACAATCCTCCTGCCTCTGCCTCCCGAGTGCTGGGATGACAGGCGTGAGCCACCACGCCCGGCACTGTGGTATGTGGTACTGGTTGCTGCTGGGTTGAGTCTCCACACCCAGTATTGTTATGTGGTTACCGGGGAATCGAACCTGGGCCCTTGCACTAGCAAGACAGGCGCCAGAACCACTGAGCTAACTCCCCGGCCCCCCCATGATTTTTTTTTGAGACAGGGTCTCGCTCTGTAGTTCAGGCTGGCCCTGAGCTCAGCCTCCAACTCACATCACAACAATCCTCCTGCCTCTGCCTTCCGAGTGCTGGGATTACAGGCGTGAGCCACCATGCCCAGCACTGTAGTATGTGGTAATGATTGCTGGTGGCTGTGAGTCTCCACACCCAGTATTGTATGTGGTTACTGGGGAATCGAACCCAGGCCCTTGCGCTTGCAAGACAGGTGCCGGAACCACTGAGCTAACTTCCCGGGCCCCAACCCCATGATTTTGACTCTTGTAATATTCCTCAGAAGGGAGTGTCCCTTCCTTCCAAGGGACCTGCAGCTGACCTATAGAAGAACTTCAGTGGGAAGGATTTTCCTCAGGTGCTGGGTTAGAGGCTAATAAACTTCTATTTGTGCTTTTATCCTTTAAGCATAGACTAGAGCCGGGAGTATGGCTGCTTAGCGTGCAGGAGGCACGTGCTCAGTCCCTAGCTTCATAAAACAAAAACATAGGCCTGGTAGGTAGCAGTCTTACAGTACTAACTGTGTAAAAGGCTGAGGCAGGAGGATTGCAAGTTCAAGCCCAGCCTGGACAACTTAGTGAGAACTTCTATCACAACAAAAGTGAAAAAGAGGGCTAGAGGTACAGTTCAATGCAGAGGCACTAAGTTTAATCTCATGCCACAAAAAATTAAATTAAACTTGAGCCTATTTTCCAATCCTTTGACCTCTTTGAGAAGGACAGGGTGACCCTGTGGCTTATGGTGTATGTCTAAATGGATTTGCATTTCCTCCGCTTGTGCTTGTGTGGTTCATACAGCATCTTATGTTAAGTCCTATGTGTTCCTTAGTTACTGTAACGGTAAGCATCATTCTGCTTACGACTGAGGAAAATGAGGGCTAGAAAGGGAAGTTTACGAGCTTCCCCAGGCCACGACGCAGCTTAGATCGCCCCACAGCATCCTGCTCCTCACACACCACCTACTGCACCCTCTTGTTAAAGGTCACTCCATCACTCGCAGGCCGTTGGGGCTCATTTCTGACTCCTCTCTACTCTTCCAGCCTCTTTCAAAGGACCCTGCTGAAAGAGCAGTCAGGGAGGTGGGGGAGGGATTTGCTTTTGCTCTCCTGGCTTCTTTCTGGGAACTCTCAGTGTGTATGCGTCTCTCCCTTTTTCTTTTCTTTTTCCAATCCTGGGGATTAAACCCAGGGCCTTCACACTGAGCTACACCCCTAGCCCTTGCTTAGTTTGAGAAAGTGTGTCACTAAGTCACAAGGCCCAGGCTTGACCTCTTGATCCTCCTGCCTCCTGGCTGCGGGATTAGTGACACGGAGCCTGCAGGCTTTTTCTAGCAGGGGATCACTGTGTGAGTAAGTGTGCTTGCTTTCCCCCTTCTAGGAACACTTTTGTCATTTTTTTCCGTGTGATGATGGCTAAACTGGAGAAGACGGTGAGCGCTCTTCAGGCTGGCACAGCAGTACAGCCACAGCAGGTGAGTCAGATGCCCCTTTCACCAAGAAAGGGACCCTGAATTGCTTGGAGATCGCTGATCCTTTTACTTCTTGGGTCCAGTGTTTCTCTTCAGCTATTGCCTTTGATTTAGCAAGATGGAGATTTTTTTCTAACACCTTCTGGTTTAATTTCCTTTCCCTCTAAATAGAGGTGAAAATCAGGCCATTTTCCATGACTGCTGCTTAGTTTGTTATTTGTCACCTGGTGTAAGGTAAGCCATCCTGTTGCCACAGCATGTAGACCTCGGCAACTTGTGAACCAGAAATAAGACTGCCGAGCAAGGGCAAGTACATGGAATCTAGAGCCACTGAGCCCTTGTGGCCAGCAGGTGTCCTGCAGAGGATTTTACCAATGAGCAGATCACCGCAAAGACTCCTTAAAGTCGCCTGATGTCGCCCGTGTGGCAGGGCTTGCACCATGTTTGGTGCTCCGGGGGCTGCAGCTCTCTGGGGGCGCCTGGCCTCAGTCCGAGAGCAGCAGTGTGAGTGAAGAACTGTGACAGTGGGAGCCCAGCAGAAGGTAGCCTGATGTGTTTGGCATCCCCAGATTCATGAAGAGAAGCTCCTGTCTTGGAACATGGCTGTCCGAGACTTCAGAATCCTCATCAACCTGATAAAAGTGAGTAGGGAGCTCCCCGACCTGTCGTAGTGGTCACTGCAGATGCTGCGGGAGCTGGCTTTTACAACTGCCCCTTCCTCCTCTCTCAGCTTCGGGAGCCACTCCGCTGTCTCCTTCCCCATCCCTCCGCCCATCCTGGGGGACTTTCTCTGCGTAGGCACTGCCTTTCCTTTCTTTCTCGCCTCCCACCTACCACCTTGCTTAGCCGCCTGCCATTCTCCGTCCTCTGCCGTCTGGGCACACTCCTCCCACCTCAGTGCTCTCCTTATGCTCCAGTGCTCCGCTGTCTCCCACCCCAGCTCTGCCCAGGCCGGTGCTTTGGCCTAGCACGTCACTGTCGCCTTCCCACCTCTCCTGGCCTCTTTCTCAAGCCTGCGTCCTCTGATGAAGGCACCTTCTCCGCGTGCCCAGGGGAGCCCATTCTTCTTCCTCTGTGCTCCTCTATTTTCTTAGCGTTCACTTAACAAGGGTTACTTCATTCTATGAACTAAAGACATGCCTTCCGTTAAGAAGTCTCTGCAGCTATGCTGTGCACACAGTATGGAGGAGGCCGGGGTGCCCCGAGGAGCAGGATTCAGCTCTGGTTTCTTGTCTTTCATGTCTCCAGGTATTTGACAGTCGTCCTGTGCTGCATACATGCTTGAAGGTGAGAGGTTTACTAGACATTGTTTATTATCGTGTCCTGGCACTAAGGACTAAACCCCAGTGCTCTACCATGAGGTGTAAAACCTGTTGCATTCGTTTTTCTTCTAAGGCAGGGTCTAGCTAAGTTGTCCAACTGACCTTGATTCTCCTGCCTCAGTCTCCTTAGCACTGGTCTTGTTCTCCTGGCCCTGGTTGTGGTTCTTTGTAAAGCCCTATAAGCAGGCCTGCGGCTATAGCTTACTGGTAGTTTATCAGGGACAAAGCCTTGCGTTCCATCTGTAGAACTACAAAGAAAAATAAAGGTCCTGAGTGGTCTCAGGAGCTGTTCACTGTGGTCACTGCCAACTCCTTTCCCATGGAGAGTTCTCAGAATAATAGCCATACCCAAGTTTCATTTCAAATGGGTAATATGTCCTTCTGCCTTATTTTTTTTGATGGTGGTGGTGCTGGAGATTGAATGAAGGAGTGCTGACCTATGTCCCTACCCCACCCTTATTTTAAGACAGACTCTCATGAAGTTGTCCAGGCTGGCCTTTGACTTGTGGTCCGCCTGGCTTGGCCTCCTAAGGAACTGGGAATACAAATGAGTCCTGGCACACCTGGCCAGTGTTCGGTTCTTGTTATTTCCTAATCCCTTTCCCCTTCACTCTCTCACCCGGTCCAGTGTGGGAGAAAGGCCTGGGAGGAAGCATGGGTTCTGTGGTTGGCCAGTCTGCCACATGTTGGCCTCAGCCCCGTGCAGTCTCTGTCAGCGCTGGAACTCCTGCTCACTCTTAGGCTGGTCAAGGCCTCTGCTCTTTTGGCTGTGTCTGAGGCAGGTGAATCTGCCCGAAATCTCCAGCTCAATCTTTTGAACTGTTTCACACTATTCATTTGTATTGTGGTACTGGGAGTAAACCCAGGCCTCACGCTTAGAAGCTGATCTATATCCTCAGCCACCTCCCCCCAACTTTTTAAATTCAAATCTTTATTGGCACATTATATATACACTTCATGATTATACTCATCATGGAGACTTTGTACCAGTATATGACACAACTTAATTCTCATTTTTTTCCCATTCTCTTACCCACACCTTGTATACATAAGCTTTGTTAACTTTTTAAAATTACCATCACATTATTTTTCACCTCGTTACTTACCCCTACATCCATTTCCTTTTAAATATTTTCTCTTTCACTGTATCTACTATTCATTCTAGAACTCATTTACATCTTCATTTTCTCATACCAGAGAAAAGCTATGATATTTACACTTGTGACCTATTTATTTCACTTATGAGTATGTCCTGAAGATACATCCATTTAAGTATGAATGACTCTATCTTATCATTTTTTATGACAAAATAATACTCCATTCTATAAAAGAACCCTGGCCCTTTTTGCGATAAGATCACGAAGTTCCCTAGGCTGGTCTTGAACTTGCAGTCCTGTGTTTGCCTTGCTAGCAACTAAGAATATACCAACATACTTGGCTCAGATTTGGGGGGGGGTTTTGGAGTTATTTTTGTTTTGTTTCTGAAACAGGGTCTCTTATATAGTTGAGGCTGGTCTTGAGCTCACTTTGTAGCCCAGGCTGGCCTTGAACATGTGGTGACCTTCACCCTCCTGAATGCTATTCTCACAAGCGTGTGCCACCACGTGCAACTCGAATTTGCATAAAATTTTTATGTATAAAATTTATACATAATTTTTATGTATAAAAATGAAAACTTGGGCTGGGGAGTTAGCTCAGTGGTTCCGGTGCCTGTCTTGCAAGCACAGGGCCTGGGTTCGATTCCCCGGTAACCACATGCAGTACTGGGTGTGGAGACTCACGCCCAGCAGCAATCAGCACCACATACTACAGGGGCCGGGCGTGGTGGCTCATGCCTGTAATCCTAGCACCGGGGAGACAGAGGCAGGAGGATTGCTGTGATGTGAGTTGGAGGCTGAGCTCAGGGCCAGCCTGAACCACAAAGCGAGACCCTGTCTCAAAAAAAAGAAAACTTGAGGCTCTTGGGCTGGGTGATACTGTGCTGTCACTGGTGGGTACTTTTCAAGTGAAGCTCCAGCCAGAGTCACCAGCGTGTCTTTTTTCCTTCAGTATGGACGTCCTTTTGTGGAAGCCTTCCTGAAGCAATGTATGCCACTCCTGGACTTCAGTTTTAGAAAACACCGGGTAAGGCTGAGAGCAGAGTTACGCTCGGAAGGGTTTCTCAGAAGATAAGTCCACAGGACTCTGCGGTGGGAGTGGGGCCCCACCCGTTTTCTGAGCAACAGTTCTGTTTGACCCCACTTGAGATACAGCCTGAGGGTCACATGCCTCACGCCCGGTCTGTTCAAACCCAGCTCTGAGGAGTCGGCTTAAGCCTGGTGGTGCTTCAGTGCTCCCATGACTTGGCACAGCAGCATATTGAGTGCTGGTCTGGGCTACCCAGGTCTGCTTTTAGGAGCCAGCTTGACTTTGAAAAATACCTGTAAGACTTGGTGAATCCCTCATGACCCTGAAAGGGAAAAGAGAAGCCGAATTTTATCCTACATTGCAGATGGGAAGGCTGAGACATGGTAATCTACTTCAGACTGTAACGTATATCTTAAAACTCATAGACTGGCCCAGGGACCGAAACTAGAGACCAGAGTGTGAGGGCCAGAGCTGCCGTGGAGGGCCAGATCACCGTGGTTCTCCTCGCAGGCCACAACCTGCTGCTGTGCCTCTCTGAGTTGCAAAAGTGTTTTGTTTCTGAAATGTAATGAGAATATGTCGTGCTGTGCTTACGAGTTCTGTTGGTTTAGGAAGATGTTCTGAGCCTGCTGGAGACCTTCCAGTTGAGCACGAGGCTGCTTCATCACCTGTGTGGGCATTCTAAGGTAAGGGGTCTGTGGTCATGCCACCCTAACTTCACCCAGTCTTGCCTCGAGTCACAGAGAGCAGATCTTAGTTTGCACCTGCTGGGGTGGGGTGGGGGGATCCACAGTGCTTCCGAACCTTTGTACAGGGGACTGTGTGCTGGGGCAGTTTGTTCAGTGCAACAAATCCTTGGCAAGGCGTGGTGACACATAGCTGGAATTCAAGCCATTCCAGAGGCTGAGGTAGGAGGATTATTAGTTTGAGTCCAGCCTGGGCATTTTAGCAAGACTGTCTCAAAATGGAATAAAAAGAAAAGAAAAGCCTAAGTTGCTTGTTGAGGTTAAGCAGCTGCCTAGAATGGGAAATTCTTTATCTGCAGTTGGACTCAAGCCCCATAGTTCTGTTTCTTGGCTTCTTGGATGACAAGTGCGCAGTAGTTCTGGCTATATTACTGCCAGGAGGGGCTCCAGTTGGGAGAGATAGTCGTGTGAGTGGGGACTGCAGAGACGAGTGTTTCTAATCAGCTCTCTCAGAGCTGTTTCCTCTGTGCCACGTACCAGGTAACGTGTCCGTCTCCTGTGGGAGTGCGTCAGCGTTACGGGCTTCCCTGGGATGCCCTCGTGCAAGTTGGTGAGCCCGTGTCTACATCCAAAGGAGCCAGAACCCCGAGGTTCTGTAGCCATCAGCAGAGCGAGTGACTCAACAGTTCCTGTTGCTCCCTTCCACTTGTGGTGCTAAACTTAGAAAGTCAAACAGCCAGCACCTCTGTAATCCCGGATCGTGAGGCTTAGGCAGGAGGATGATGCAAGCTCAAAGGCAGCTGAGCTCTATAGTCAGTTCAGGGTCAGTCTGACCTGCATAGTGAGACCCTGGCTCTAAAAAGAAAAAAGAAAATGCCAGCTGGGCATGCTGGGCACGCCCGTAATCCCAGCACTCTGGAGGCAGAGGCAGGAGGGTTGCAGTTGAGTTCAAGGCTAGCCTGGGCTACATAGTGAATTCAGGGCCAGTCTGAACTACAAAGCAAGACCCTATCTCAGAAACTAAAAAAGAGGAAAAGCCAAAGTGTTTCTTTAAGGACTCAGCTAAACAGCTTTATTAATTTGTTTAACATCAGTATAGTTTAGTTAAAAAGATAAACCTAAAAGTGTTGGTGTTGTGTCTTCCTTACTTGGGATGTTTTAGTTGCTATTGTGTTTAAAGGGCTGTGCTCACCTCCTGCTGGTTCTTTTATGGAGGTTGAGCTCAGGACCTTGAGCTTTCTAGACACACTGGAACCACTGAGCTAACTCCTCAGCCCCACCTACTGCTCTTTGATGGACCTTGTCTCTGGCCCATGTTGGTGGGTGAACGCTCTTCCTCAGTGTTGAAGGTAGGAGTAGCAGGAAAGCTGGAGTATGATGATAAGCACAGACGCCATGGGTGTATTGATTTCCGTTAGATTCACCAGGATACAAGACTCACCAAACACGTGCCTTTGCTCAAAAAGACACTGGAGCTGTTGGTCTGCAGAGTCAAGGCAATGCTCGTCCTCAACAACTGCAGGGAGGCCTTCTGGCTGGGCAACCTCAAAAACCGGGACTTGCAGGTAAGCCCGAGACTGGGACTGGGAAGCTCGTCTACCTGGAGAGTACCAGAAGACACTGACGGAAGGGAACCTAAGCCCTGCTCTGTCGATAAGACTGTTTTTCGCTGTTTTGTTCTTAAAATCAGGATGCACTGGGGATAGAGCCTGTCACAATCTACATCGCTCATCCCAGGCAGCAGAGGAGCCCACACCTGCCATTGATGTAAACAAAGCCCAGGGTACTTCCTGCCCTACCGAGTGTAGATTTGTAACACTTTAGTACCTGGGCACATTTTCTCCTGTTCATTTGGACTTTTTTCCTAAAGCAGTCTTATCTCTGGAATTACTTCCTGGCTAATTTTAACACATGAACATTTGTGTAGGGTCTTCCATTTATCTGGTTGGCTGAGACCTGGTGCTGCTTTTCTGCTGCTTTAGAGTTCCAGAATTTTCATTCTTTATGCTTATAGTGTCTTGCGTTTTATTAGAGTTGGTTATATGTGAAACGAACAGAAGTGAGAGAGATAGCTTCCTTTCCTCACATTAACCTTATGAGTTGGATTCTGTTACTTCTTGGAGCAAACCAAAGCTCAGAGAAGAAAACTCCATAAGGCCGTTTAGTGTGGAGATGGAGCTGGGTTTGACCTAGCCAGAGATCAGAGCTGATGTTCTTACGCTATTTTGCTGCCCCATTCTTCAGCTTCTGCCTCCTTTGTGGCTGGTTTGTGGGGCGTATCGGCCTCAAGGTGTTGAGGAACTTTTAGGTCCGTGTTCAGCATTAACTGATTCATCAGTGCAACCTGGCTTTATAAAATCTAGCGTGATGCTAGACAGCAAAGATGTACCTTTTGTGGAACTTCCTGCTGTTACAGAGGCAGGGATCTGAGGCCAAGGGGCGAACATGGTTCCTCAGCGCTGGGTCACAAGTTGGTGTCTATCTGCATTGCCTGTAAATTGACACTTAGTGCGCTGAGGCCCTGAGGGAACATTATAACCTACTGGTCTGGTCCTTTGTGTTTAGGGTGAAGAGATTGTGTCCCAGGATTCCCAGGGGAGCACAGCGGAGGAGAATGAGGACGGCACAACATCTCAGGTCACCCAGAGCAACACTGCTGAGGTACCGGATTGTGCCCCTGAGGGCTATACACTGGGGAGAGGACCCAGGGTCTTCACACTGACTGACATCCCCATCCCTTTTTGATACTTACTTTGAGGCATGGTCTCAATAAGTCCCTAAGTTGCCCAGCCTGGCCTCAAACCTGTGGTCCTCTTGCCTCAGACTCCCAATTGCTGGGATTACTGGCATGTGCCACCATACTCAGCGCCCTCCTTATATTTATCATCAGATACTTCTGCTCCCATCTACCTGGAAATGTTACCATATTGTTTTTGTGTTTTTTTGAGACAGGGTCTGGCTTTCTAATTCAGGCTGGCCTTGAGCTCAGCCTCAAATCTGTATCACAGCAGTCCTCCTGCCTCTGCCTCCCGAGTGCTGGGATGACAGGCGTGAGCCACCACGCCCGGCACTGTGGTATGTGGTACTGGTTGCTGCTGGGCGTGTGAGTCTCCACACCCAGTACTGTATGTGGTTACCAGGGATCGAACCTGGCCCCTTACACTTGTAAGACAGGTGCCGGAACCACTGAGCTAACTCCCCGGCCCACCACATTGTTGTATTCCTGTTAGTTGGTCATGTGAGACCAGGCCTCACTGTGTAGTTGATGCCGGCCTTAATCTCATTATGCAGCTCAGGCTGGCCTTGAGCTTGAGATCCTTCTGTCTCAACATCCCAAATGCTAGGATTCTCACTCTTCCTCCCAGCTGTGAGGGGAGCCCACCACACCCAGCTTCCACTTCATCAGAAAACTTCTTTTCTTGGCTTTGATTAAATGTTTGGAAGCTCCCCCACCAAAAAAATACTATACAATGTTAGAATTCTAAGTTCGAGCCAACCTGAACTATGTATCAAGACTGTCTCACAACACAAACAAACCCATCCTGTTCTTTCTTGCGTGGTGACTCACCTCACACTGTAGGGTATACTTCTTTTTCTACTTTTACTTGGCCCAAATTAGCTCTGCAGAGCCTGTTTATTTTCTTACTTTTAATAAAACCTTGCCACTGTTTAAAAAAAGGAAAGAATCCAGTACCTGAAGCTGGGGCATGTTGTGCCATTGAAAGGGCTACAGATGTATCTCAGTGGTAGGGTATTTGCTTAACTGTAATAAGAACCTAGATTCAATCCTCAGCACCAGTGTTCGAATGAAAAAGCTTATCTCAAAGCCAAAGGAAGGAACAAGAAAAAGGGTAGAAAGTTTTTCCTTCGGGAAAAAAATCTTTGTAAATAAGGATTGTAAGAGGGGCTGAAAGGAAGGGAGGAAAATGGGAATGTATCAAGATGTTTCATGGATAGGTGCAGATTCCCTTTGATGGTTGTTGTCTTTTCTTGGTGCTAGAACAAAATGCCCAGCACCCAAAGTTAAAGGAGAAGGGTTTGTTTGGCTCACCGTCTGTGGAGGCTTCAGTCCGTAATCGGCTGGCTCCCAGGCAGGGTGGCACATGGCAGAGGACGACACTTCATGGCAGACCCTGAATAGCAAAGCAGCAGACCTTCAGAGCCTCTCTCTGCCCTTTGGTCTTACTGAGGCTCTTGGGGCAGGCAGCATTCACACCCTTAACCCCACTGCCCTCGGGTCTGGCACCGCACACGAGTCAGCATCCACTCCAGGTCCTGCCACCTTAAAAGCCCCGCGTGACTGATGGGCTGAGGACTTGGGGCCACCTAGACAGCCAGAAGAGATGTTGCCCTTGTGCATATCTAACACGTATCAATTAAAGAACTGGGGGGCTGGGATTCATTTCATCAATGGTTTAAAACTGATAATTGCGGCTGGGTCTAACAGTGTGCACCTGAGATCCCAGTGTGTGGGAGGCTGAGGCAGGAGGATCGCCAAGAGTTAGGCCAGCCTGGGCTACATGGTGAGACCCTCGCGCAGAATCCTTGGTCTTAACTATCAAATCTGTCTGCATCTATGTGGGGCATCCAGGGAAGTGGCTGCAATGATTTTTGTCCTTTGTCCCTTAGGATGGTGAAGATGAAGCAAGTGACAGAGAACAGGAACAGAGTGATGACAGCGATGACAGCTTAGATTAGGTGCCAGCCCACCGGCCACTCCATTTATTAAGTGCCTCTGCTGGAGGCGGTGTGTTGTGCCCTCCAAGGGATTAGTGCCTGGTGAGTCTGCGGGCCCCGTGGGTTGTGCGGCCGCACCTGGAGCCTGGGCTCAAGACCCCAGCGTGCAGTGTTTGTGTTTGGCTGCCATAGCACTGCTGAGCTCCATAAGCTCTTCTGTCATGATTCTGTCCTTTGCAACTTAGTTGTGGAACTTGTGTTTTCTAAAATGCAGTCTTACACCAGTTTTACAAATAAATGTTTTTCTGCACTTTGCCTCAGCTGCCTTATTCCAATTGTAATATTTCCTTCATTATTCAAGAGTTTGGTGCCATTGAAGTTTATCCAAAGAAATAACGGGGATTGGTGCCAAGATGGCTTGGCCGCTCTGAATTATAATCTCTGTTGTAAGAACCTGTCTCAGTTGCCGAGACAAAATATCCAACACCCACAAATTAAGGAGGAAGGATTTGTCTCGCTCACCATTTGTAGCGGTTTAGTCTGTTGTCTGCTGGCTCCAAGGCGGTGGCATAGCAGCAGAGGGCAGAGAGCACGAACAGCAGCAGCCACCTCCTTCCCTCCCTTTCTGTTGGTGCCAACCAGCCCTGGGGCGGGGCTCTCGGTATCCACCCCCTTAATCCACATGCACACCCTCATCCAGCCTCCTTGGAGACTTGAGCCTCCAAGTGAGTGCATGATGCTTTGGGGGACCTCCAAACAAGCCGTGAAGACTCTTCCTACTCGGGAGGAGAACACTTTTGTGGTCTTTTGGAAGGATAACTTGAACTATTGCTGGTGCCCACAGAGAGGAATATCTTGCCTTCTGACTTTTTTGGTAATAAGGTAAATGAAGAAATCATCCATGGGCCAGGGATTTAGCTTAGTGGTTCTAGTGCTTGCCTTGTAAACACAAAATCCCAGGGGCTAGGGAGTTAGCTCAGTGGTTCCAGTGCCTGTCTTGCAAGTGCAAGGGCCCAGGTTTGATTCCCCAACAACTACCTACTATACTGGACGTGGAAACTCACGCCCAGCAGCAATCAGCACCACATACCACAGTGCCAGGCATGGTGGCTCACGCCTGTCATCCCAGCACTCGGGAGGCAGAGGCAGGAGGATTGCTGTGATGTGAGTTGGAGGCTGAGCTCAGGGCCAGCCTGAGCTACAAAGCGAGACCATCTCAAAAAAAAACCCCCACAAAATCCTGGCACCAAAAACAAAAGACATCCAACCTATATATTTGTTTCCACATTATTCTGAGTGTGCTTATAATCTCACAAGACTGCTACAAAATTAATTGTAGTTCATTTCAGCATTATGTATACTTCCGCCAAAGTAGACTGCTCATCTGTCTTGCATGGCCAGTTCAGTTGCTGCTACCAAGTTCTTCCTTGCCAGGCTGTAACATTGTCTCAGTATTTGTTAAGATGAGCCCTTTCATTCTTGGCAGTACCTACCTGCTGCAATCCCAGCACTCAGGAAGCTGAGGCAGGAGGATCACCATGAGTTTGAGGCCACCTTGGACCACAAAGTGAGACCCTATCTCAAAGCCACAAAAGAAAACAAGAGTGGCAAGTTCAAGGCCCTCAGTGCGATCCCTAGAACTGCAAGAAAACAAAGACCGAAGAAAGATGCATCCCTTTTCTATGTTTTTAGGGTTTGTTTTGTTTTGTTTTGTTTTAGTTTTTTGAGACAGGGTTTTTCTTTGTAGTTCAGGATGGCTCTGAACTCACTATGTAGCCCAGGCCAGCCTCCAACTCAGCAGTCCTCCTGCCTCTGCCTCCCAAGTACTAGGATTCCAGACTTGAACCACCGTGCCTGACCTGCATCTCTTTTCCTGACACCCCTTTTCTCCCCAGTTGGATGTCTTCGTTATCTAAGCTCACACTGGACTCTGATGGGTACAGTTTAATGGTTTTCATGACATGTACAAGTCAGTGTTAGTTTGACTCTCGAATAGCTCAGCTCTGCAATGGAAGTGTTCTCCCTCTGTCACGGCCCTCTTCTGGGAGGGGGGAGGGAGGAGGGGCTCGGCCGCTGTCACTCCTTGACAGGACAGTCACCTGGCTCCCGTGGACGTGGACGTGGACGTGGACGGGCCGCCGTGGCAGGCAGCGCTCTACCTGGAGTGCTGCAGGGCGAAGGTGCACTTCTTGTAGGTCGCATAGAGCAGGAGGATAGAGCGCAGCATCTGCTTGCACATTGTCACGGTCATCTGAATCTGAGGCTCCTTGAGTCCTGTGGGCCAGTGGTGTTCCCTGCTGATGATTTTGCAAAAGGCAGACTTCTCAGAAACTCGGAAGGTCCCGGTCCACTTGGGCGGCTGGGCTGTGACCACCCTGCCGAAGACGGAGTCCACGCCCCTGAGACGCACGGGCTGAGGCCTCCGGACCAGACCTCTCTTGTGGGTCATGGTACAGAGCTCTGCCGTGTGACAGGGAAGCTTGGGGCTCACTCCGCCCTCCAGGAACGGGGTGTCGAGGACTAGGGTGACCTCTTGAAAGCACAGCTGAACTTCCAGGTCAGAAGGGGTGTGCGGCAAGCAGGGGGAGGCCCTGAAGGGGTGCTTGGAGGAAGGGGTGGGCGTTGTGTGCCGCAGCCATTGGAAGCTCTCATCCAGCGGGGTCCACGGTGACCAGAGCTGGTATCCCGCCATTGGGAGTCCTAAGGAGAGGAATCAGGGCGTTGCCGGCGTGCTCAGGCGAGCCCGCGTGCTGTGCACATCCACAGCCGTCTCGGTACGGACTTAAATGGCTATTCCCATGACAGTATCAGGGACTCTGTAAAGGACAATCGGAAATGGTAACAGAGACTGAATGTGGCGACTGCGTCGTGTACAAAAGCTGTATTAGACACGGGCCTCTCCAGGGAGGCTGTAACCCTACAAAAGTGAGTCGAGTACCCCAGGCACTGCTGTGCACCGCAGGGCTGGTCACTGCTATGATGGCAGTAGAGGCTTCTGGGACCTCTTAATGTGACATTATTCAACATGAGGAGTCAGAAAGGTGCCTCTTCCAAGTACGGGACTCAAATCCTGTGCACTTTACACATGGCTGATTCTCAAGAGCGTGCTCCCTAGGCTAGTGGCTTCTGTGCCACTTGGGGACTTGGTAGAAATGCAAATTCTTGGCCCTCACCTCACACTTAACAACACGAAACAAAGTTCTGAGGCCCCGGATCTACATAAACAAGCTTTCCAGGGGGTTTGCTCTATCTTACAGCCTGAGAACAATGTTCCTTCTAAGCACACTATGCACAGACACACACACACACACACACACACACACACACACACACACACACACGCACACACACACCCCAGGATTAAACTCAGGACACTGTCCTTGCCAGGCAGGCACAGGGACACTGAGCTATACCTCGGGGCCTGCACATGGCTTTGTTTTGTACACAAGAGTAGCACCCGCTGAGCCCTGAGGGACCTAGGTGCCCCAAGACGAGTCGCCACAGGAGGGCAGGGGGCCTTTCCACGGCCAGTACCGAGAGCTGGGACCTAGGAGGACAGCTCGGGGACAGATGCTTATGTAGCATTCCGCAGGCTCTAAATTTGGTCCCCAGCATCGCACATGCACCCAGAGTTTGGTTTTATCCTAGGTATGGGTCTTTGATTTTTCATCTGCAGGAGAGCCACTGATTAAGACTTTTCTTTTTTCTTTAAAGAAAAAGGGCTGAGAGGGTCTTGTCCACTCAAACATGTATCCAAGTAGAGTTTGGAGTTTCTATCATTCTGTTTTTAAATTGCCAGAAATAAAGTAGAATATATAGAAGTAGCCAACATTTTTGGAGCATCTGCCTTCTTTCGGGGGAGCCCATTCGGAGGTTCTTGCGGGGGGCGCAGCTACTCGTCTACCCGACTGAGGAAACGGTCCTTCTCTGTCGGGCTGGTCTTCCTCCCTGACCCAGGGCACAGCTTCAGGAGGGACACACAGCGGTGGGGGGAACCGGATCAGCCGAATCAGCCCTGCCATGGTGAGGGGACAGATGTCACAACTGCCCTCACATCCTTTTTTTTTTGTATGGGAGATTGAACTCAGGACCGTTGCACTTGCACAAAAGGTGCCAGAACCATCAAGATAAATCCCCAACCCAGATTTTGGTTTTTTGAAATAGGGTCTCACTCTGTAACCCAGGCTAGCCTCAAACCTGTAGCATTCTCCTGCTTCAGCCTCCTAAGGGCTGGGATTACAGGTTTGTGCCACCACAGCTGGCCTGCCTATTTGATAAAGTGGTTCCCTTCATTTCTTGGCCAAGTGTATTTCCCTGTCCTTCTCAGTGCTATGAACTCCCGGGTAACTGTGGATCTGGTCTCATCTGGCAGCTTCTTGGCCTCTGGTTAAGATCGAACAATCCTCCACTGACTGCCATCACAGTTTGTTAGTAGTTTTTATTTGATTCTCCTGGTGTGTGGAGTCGGCCTCATGTATGCTATGCAAACTTTCTATCACTGATGTTCACCCCAATACTTTTTAAATTTTTTTTGGAAGGGGACAGGGTCTTGCTTTGTGGTTCAGGCTGACCCTGAGCTCACTGTGTAGCCCAGGCCAGTCTCAAACTCACAGAAATCCTCCTGCCTCTGCCTCCTGGGTACTGGGATTACAGGCGTAAACCACCATGCTGGCATTGTGTGGTGTGTGGTACTGATTGCTGGTGGATGTGAGTCACCACGCTTGGCATTGTTGTATGTGGTTACCGGGGATCGAACCTGGGTCCTTGAGCTTGTAAGGCAGGTGCCAGAACCACTCAGCTAAATCTCTGGCCCCCCCTTTTAAATTTTGAGACAAGTTCTCACTAGATTGTCCCAGCTGAGTATGGTGGTACATACCTGTAATCTCAGCTACTCAGGTGGGAGGCTAAGGCAGGAGGATCACCAGTTTGAGCCCAGCCCAGGCAACTCTGGTACGCTGAGTTCAATCCTCAGCTCTGTCTGCCTATTTCGTCTCTAAAACCAATGCAGAACGAGTCGCCTCTGACCCCGATCTTCCCAGTGTTTCATGCAGGGTTAGTGGCACTGTCCCACTCCCAGCGCCTCGCCCATTCTGGGAGGTTGAACGTGGGCCCTCTGCTCATGGAGTATTAATATCTTCTAGATGGGGCACCTGGTTCTGACCTAAAAGACTTCCTCCCGTCCCTCAGTTTCCCCACCTGGAAGAGGGGACGCAGCGCCAGAGTGCAGCTAATGCCCTTGTGAACCGAAAGCAGTCCTGAGGGCCTTGTCCGGGTCTCTTGCTCTGGCCTAGCAGAGGAGGAGGGAGAGGAGGAAGGAGAGGAGGAGGAGGAGGAGGAGGAGGAGGAGGAGGAGGAGGAGGCAGCGGTGGCGGCGGGAGCCCAGGCCGGGCCCAGCTTCTGGGCCGGGCTCTCCTGGTGAACTCCCCGCAGTCTGGAGTTGCCTGGTATCTTTCCGAACTGGGTGCCTGGCAACCACCTTTGTGACCCGGCTGGCCGTCCAGGCCGGGTGAGAGGCAGGCCCCGCTGGGCACCGGGCAAGTGGGCACTGGGGCTGTGGCCTCCCACCTCCTGGAGATGCCCAGGATGGAGCTTCCAGAGGGCAGCTTTGGCTCCCACCCACCATAACCGTGGCCTGATCGGATCACGTGCCCCGATATGAGTTCTGGGACTGGAGCCTGTGTTCAAATTAGCCTTCACTCCAAACCTTGCTTATACTTGGGCTGAGGGATCCACAGAGCTGAAGATGTGTGCTGCTGTGTTCCACAGTTCTGCAGCTGCAGGGACGGACGCGGACGTTATTACTGTTGGACTGTCAAGAGGACAAGGCAGGTGCGCGCACCCTTCACTTTCTGACTGACCGTCTCTCCAGCTTCCACCCACCTGTCAGAACAGGATTTGCCTAAACCTGTCTTTTGCTTCCTCCCTGAAAGCCTTTCTGTTTTCTGTGAATCTCATAAAAAACAATTCTGTTCCATTTTACCAACCTGAAAAACTGATGCTTCCCCCACGGTGAGGCAGTGGCGTGACAGCTTTGTAAGCCCACTTCAGCTGTCCTGGGAAGCCAAGATCGGGGGCAAGCCCACCCAGAGCCCCGCTCCACAGGCCTGGCTGTGGAGCAGCCTGTCAGCAGCACAGATGAGAGGCGCTCCTTCCCTACAGCCGGAACTGCCCTTCATTTCACAAACTGCGAACTATAAGAGATCTGCCTGGCTCTTTGGCAAAAATGACAGCCTGAGGGCTTGAAAAAGAGTCAGGCAGGGAGCCTAGGTCGGAAGACAAGGGCTTGAGGACTTGTGTAGGGCACCCCGTGTGGGCGTGTGCATCCCACAGAAGTGACCTGGGATGCAGAGAGCAAGCAAAAGATGATGGGGCCAGGGATTTAGCTCAGTGGTTCCGGAGTCTGTCTTGCAAGCGCAAGGGACTGGGTTTGATCCCCAGTAACCATATATAATACTAGGCGTGGAGACCCACGCCCAGCAGCAATGAGTACCACATACTACAGTGCCAAGTGTGGTGGCTCACATCTGTAATCCCAGCACTCGGGAGGCAGAGGCAGGAGGATTGCTGTGATGTGAGTTTGAGGCTGAGCTCAGGGCCAGCCTGAACTACTGTCTAAAAAAAAAAAAAGATGATGAGGCTTGAAGAGGTGTAAATGCTCTTGGGCTTTCTTTCTTTCTTTTTTTTTGGAAGCCGAGTCTTGCTATACAGCTCAGGCTGGCTTCCAACTCACAGGAATCCTCCTGCCTCAGCCTCCTGAGTGCTGAGATTACAGCATTCTACCATACTCCACCATCCCCGGCTGAGGAGCAAATGATTTTGAATGAAAGACTGTTTCCTTAGAGACTTACAGAGACTTCTGTTAAAAGGAAAACACAGCAATAGTTTTTGTTGTATAATTAAAATTGAATTGAGGTTGTTGTGCTCTTGTAACAGTCTGTACACAGTCCTTTGCAAGGTGAAGCCCTGACAGACATTTTCTGGGAAGGACTCTCTATCACCTCCAAGCCTCATGTCCAGTACCGTGTGGGAATATCTTGCGTTAGTCAGCCTTACTTCCATATAATGAATTCCTGGGGCAGGACACTTACTTAGAAAAGTGGTTTCTTCATTTCGAGGATTTGGAGGCTGTCAGCCCAAGTGGTGTGGCACAGGCCCAGCAAGGGCACGCAGACATGCAGGAGCGCCGCGGGAAGGAGAATCTGCCTGTGTCTGTGTGGCCAGCCCCGCTTACTCCGAGGCCTGCTTCTTGTGCCAGGGCAGCGCCCCAGTGACTTAATGCCTGGTCGCAATTAAAATACAATTTGTTCTTTTTCCTCTCCTCATCATGCCTTTTTGTTACCAGGCTGGCATGGAGATCCTTGGTCCATGTTCTAGAGGCAAACATTCAATCAAGACACAGAAGACCAGTGTGAAAGTAGAAGTAAAGCGAAACAGTACAGTTGCAAGGAATATAGGGGGTTTTTTTGTTTTTGTTTTTAGTTTTTTGAGAGAGGGTCTCGCTTTGTAGTTCAGGCTGGTCCTGAGCTCAGCCCCGAACTCAGCAGTCCTCCTGCCTCTGCCTCCCTAGTGCTGGGATTACTGGTGTGAGTCACCACGCCCGGCGCTGTGGTATGTGGCTGCCGGGGACTGAACCATTGGTGTCTGTGCTTGCAAGGCAGGTGCTGGAACTACTGAGCTAAATCCCTGCCCAATGAATACAAGGTTAAGCTTTTAATTTTCGCTAGGGTGTTTTACCCTTTCCGGGCCCATCCAGTCCTCTTTTGTGTGCTTTCACATGTTGCTGATGTAAGGAAGAGCCCCTGATGGGAGTTATTTGCGCGGGGTCAGGTGAACCCCGCGCGGGTCTAGGTCCAGGGCTGCCAGCTGGGTACTGTGGAGTGTGCTGTTGCTGGCATGTTCCTTAATAAGGTCTGTCTCTTACAGATCCATTCTGCACTGTAAATCTTCTGGAGCTTATGTCATTAGTAGTTTTATTGTAAGTTCCCTCCATGCCCAAAGCCCGCTCATGTTTTTCTACCTGATATTGTCTTGTGACCAAAACGTTCATAATGAAATGCATATTATTTACACTATTGCCTTAAGTGGCTATATCATTTTGTAGCCAGTCCTCAACTATCATGATAATACACAGAACACCTTTGTGGTTAAAGTTGAGTGTGCTTTTTCTTTGAACAGGATCTTGTTTTGTAGTTCACTTTGATCATGAGCTCACTATGTAGCCCAGGCTGGCCTCAAACTCAAGGCGAACCTCCTGCCTCTGCCTCCCAGATGCTGGGATCACAGGCCTGCGCCATCACGCCCGTCTGAGTGTGCTTCTCCCCCCCCCAGTGATTTTAATGAAATGACTAGCTCTAAACGTTTGAAATTTGTTGTCCTTGTTGGTATCGATTCACACATTTCCTTGTGAAAGGATTGTACTAGTTTACGTTGTGACCAACACTTTATGACCTACCAATTTCTCCATCACTGGATATTATCGTTAAAATATTAAATCTCAGCCGAGTGTTCTGACATGCACCTGTAATCCCAGCACCCGAGCACGCGGAGGCAAGAGGATGGTATATTCAAGTCTGGGCAATTTAGCGTGACCGTTTTTAAAGAAGAAAGGAAGAAAAATGTTTTGTTCGCTTGGTAAATGTGAAGTGGGACATCATATCGTGTCGAATAAAGGTATTATTAAATGACTGGTATTTAACGGGGATTAATTGTGCCTATATTGCTGACAGCCTGCCCAAACTGAGCTTGCTGCAGAGGAAGGCTAGAAGGGCGCAGGCGCCCCCTACCGACCGCACCGGCGGGTAACGGGCGTGGGTGTGCAGCTTGCGGCTGGAGTCCAAGCAGCTGCTCTCCCGGGCGTGGGAGCCCGGAGTAACACAGCGAGGAC
>PVIR01018679.1:0-32921 GCA_004026965.1 Petromus typicus | reverse complement strand
GGGCATGGTGGCTCACGCCTGTCATCCCAGCACTCGGGAGGCAGAGGCAGGAGGATTGTGATGTGAGTTTGAGGCTGAGCTCAGGGCCAGCCTGAACCACAAAGCGAGACCCTGTCTCAAAAAAACCTAAAAAAAAAAAAAGTCCTAAGATGCTGGAATAAAGGCCAGATCTTAGATCTGATCAAGATTTATCTAAAGAATCTGCAGGTGATAGCAGAACTGTAATTGAGTTATTTTGTTCTTAGATCCTCGTAGTTAGGTACAGCACCACTTCCCTGCGATACACACACCTTACACTTTCGTTTCCATCCTCACACTTGCAAAACCCAGCAAGCAAGCGGACTGGGGATGCAGCTCAGTGGCTCAGGCAGCCGCCTCACAAGGGCAAGGTCCTGAGTTTGATCTTATGTACAAATAAAACCCAGAAGGGCCGGGGATTTAGCTCTGTGGTGCCACTGCCTCCCTGACAAGTGCCAAGGTTCCGAGTTTGCCGAGGTTCTGGAAAAATAAATAAAACTCAGCAGGACCGTTCCTAGCACTGCTGTTAACAGCACAGTCTGAAGATATTTACCTAATCTCAGGGTACACAGAGGTATTTAACATAGTCAGAAAGGAATGGGGTCATTTTCCTCAGAAACTGGAATTCGGCAGCAGTGTGGAAACAGTGGGTGGGTTTCCAGGGAGTGTGCCTTGATCTCACCCCAGGGGGGACCGGGTGGAGCCATTCTTGGCTCCTGGAACACATCACTAAACTCCACAGGCAAATATCTACCAAACCCAAGACTTCCTTTTCTTCAAAGTTCACTTTACACTGGTCCAGCTGCCCCTTCTCCTCTAGCTGAGTCTTCAGCAGGGATCTTCTCAAAGCCGGACTCCTCCCTCCTTTGCTAGCTAACCCTTCACTGGGTTTCAAGTCTCGTTCAAGTGTCACCACCTCCAGGGACCTGCCCCCCAAAGTCCCTGCTCGGGACCTAGCAGCTTGTCCTCCTTGCACCCACACTTGTGCGGACAAACAGCGTACTTCCAGCACTGCCAGGCAACTGCTTACTCACAGCACTGGCTCAATCACTTATCTCTGCCTTAGCAGACAATGTACTATTCTTCAGCCACTACCATCACAGCTTACAATACCAAACTGATGGGTCATTTACTAGGTTCTATTTTACAGGCAAGTGTTACTTCCCTTCTCAAAAATGAGGAAGTTGTGGCTGAGGGAACTGAACAACTTTCCCAAGTCCCAAGGACTTAGACCTACTAAAAAATGGTCATGCAAGCAGTCTCTTCCTTTACTCTTTGTGAGTTTCCAAAGTCCAGCCCAGTGCCTGGCACAAATCAGGAGCCCAGTTTTCAGCAGAAAGGTTCCCTCCCTGATTACTGCTCTTTTTCTACACTGTGTACTACAAGTGTCTTATCAATGAGCCATGATGAGTTGGCTTTTATCTATCTCAGTGTCAGCAGGACTGGACTAGCTTGATCATGAGTTCCACACTCTTGCAGAGATCTTTCATATGTAAATTTTTTAAATACACAGCACATACAGTAGAACTGGAGCAATACAAGGACTACCAGAGACCCTGTGCAAAGGCGACACCCAAATTTGTGAAGCCTCACACACCTATGATAGCAGACTCCAAGCAACAGTCTTGTTCTCAGGACAAACTTAAAAGTTTAGAGGCAGAAGCAAAATGTATTTGTAAAACAAGAAGCCAGGTGTGGTGGATCATGCCTGTAAAGCCAACATTGGAGAGGCTGAGGCAGGAGGACTCCTGAGAATTTGAGGCCAGCCTGGGTTACCTAGTGAGTTCAAGGTCAATCTAAACTTCACAGGTGAGACCCTATCTCAAAACACAAGGAGAAAATTAATTTTGTTTCCACTTCAGTGCTTTCTTTTCCCTCCCAAAACTAAGAATGTATCTTTTCTCATCTACTTCATCCTCCATCATTTTTCCAATCTGCATATTCAAAATATGCATAGAAACCAAGTACCATTGCTCTTGAAGGCTGGTGGAAGGAAGTGGGGAGAGACCTGTGGGGACCAGCTGACTGGGCTTTGGTAATTTATTCAAGGAGTCCCCAGCGGGGATTTCCTAAAGGAGATAAAGCATTTCTCGGTTTCAGTGTTACTACTGATAGGATCCCAGCCAACAGAAGTGGATGGCACTAAAGTTCATGAAGAACAAGAAGGGGAAAAGAGCTGGGTGTGACGGTGCACACCTGTCATCCCAGCACCCAAGAAACAGAGGCAGGAAGACTGCTGCAAATTCAAGGCCAGCATGAGCTGCACAGTGAGTCAGTGCCATACAGTGAGACCCAGTGTCAAAGAACAAACTACAACAGTGGGGGGCGGGGGCAGAGAGGGAGGGGAGGGAGGGACTTCCTGGGGTAGGTGGCAAGTGGAGACTCAAGAGGGAAAGGGCTCCAGGGCCCCACCACAGCCGACCTGCCTCATCCTCTGAGCTCTGGTCCCCATGTCCTCATCCCACACTGGCACTTTACAAAGGGAGCAGAAAGCAAAACAAACATGCCGAGGCCACAGAGGAAAAAATACCGCAACCAAAGAGAGCCTCTGAGTCACTACTGAGGTTAAATTTACAAAGGACCACCACCCACACAGAACCAATTTAAACGGTATTAGAAATTACCGAACTGTTTCTGTTTTCTGAAATAAAAACACTTCAAAAGATCTACACAAGAGATAATTATGGTGAGGACAAATTTTTATTCAAAATGTAATTGTGCTCATTAGAATGGTTCTGATTATGTGAGGTATGGAGGAGGACAGCCTGGCTTCAGAGCAGCTCTTATCCTTCTTAGCTGGCACCAAGACGGAGCCCCAGAGCGATCAGTGGCCCACACTGTCCCCACCTGTACGCCTGAGTCAAGGGAATACAGAGGTACAGAGTGTTTTAAATCACTTTGAATGCAAAGCTCCTCTCTCCCAAAACAAAGTGAGGGGGAAACACTGCATCTGCGTCCTGTCATTTGGAACTGGTTAAGGCGTCACACTGCAGTGACGGTATCCCCCAGTCCCCTCTCTTCCATCCTGCCCTCTTTCCCAGCGCACAGGCAGGACAGCCGAGACTCCCATGCTGCCAGTTTCACAGTGCAGAGTCATCTGCCTCCAGTGAGAGGAGAGTTCAGCTGCTGAGTATCTGTCACGTGCCAGGCAGAGCTGGACCGCGTTTACTCACCACCACCACCCCGTGAGATAAGGCTATCAGCAGTTTCTGATGAGGAAATGGAACCACGAAGGTTAACCTGATCAAGGTGACATAGAATGTGAAGTGGCAGAGGGAGAATCTGAACCCTGGTGCCACCAGCTCCAAACGCCAAGGCCACTTGGCATAACAGTTACCACGGAATTCCCACATGGTCTGAAGAACCCACTGTCGCCATCTGTCAGGACACACATACCTATTTACAGTGGGAATGAGGATTGAGCCCACGGCTTTTGCACTGAGCTGCATCCGTCTTTTTATATTTGGAGGCCGGGCTTAAGTCTCTAAGTTGCCCAACCTGGGCTCAAAATCCCAATACTCCTCATCTTTCCAGAATGCTGTGCTACCAGGTCTGGCTAATTGCTGGATATCTGACTATTCTCTGTAACAAAGGAAATCATTCTCACTGCCTTAAATACCTGCCAAACACTAATGAGATACGCTGTGAAATCTCATGACTTGGTGTTCGGTCACTAGGGCCTTTGTTTAGGTCAGAGCCCAGGAATACCACCCTCCCAAGGACTTTTCCTGGAGGGAGGTGCAGCTTAATATCCAAGTATCATCTCCAATTTTACAAGCCACCCAACCCACCTGCCAGTGTCCTGGTATAATACCAGTCTCAACACTAAGTGGCCCAACTTGTTTTTCTTGTTTCCTGGTAGTTCTACATCCGCAGGTACAGGTGCAGGTGGTAGCTCATAGAAAGAGCTCAAAACCACCTCTCCAAAGTTCTCCAAGGCTTTTTTCACCTTTGATTCTATGAAAGCAACTGTTCTCGAGTGTAATAATCTTCCAAATGAAGGTCTGAACAAGTCTGATTGATAAAGGTTGCTCTGATGGCACTGGGCACTTTGCCAACACATCCCCCCTCCCAGCTGCACAATGCTCAAACAGTTATCCTGACTTGCAAGATAATCTGAAACTCCCTGAGGGTCAATGGATTACGGAAATTTGGGAGCAGAGATGGCTGGAGAAACTGTACACACTCTCACTAAGGGAGCCTTACTAACGATCTAACTCACAGCCCTTTGCTGTGGAACCAGAGATACTGGCGAAACTGTACTCTGACACACACCTGTCTCAGGTCACAGGTCCTCACTGGTGTAGCAGAAGTCACGCAATGCCTCAGTGTCCAGATACCACCTGCATCCTACACTCCTGTGTATGCCAGTGCGGTGCGAGGGACATGCGATGTACACCCGAGGCCTCATGCACACAGGAGCTCATACGGCAACAGGGCTTGCAGGGCGACACCAGAGAGCAACAGTTCTCGTACTCCCCTCGAAGGGGCATCAACAGCACAGGCTCAGACTCCGCCCACAGCCCACACATCCAAAACCAAGAGATGCTGGTGGCTGCCAGAGACTTCAGAGCCATGGAGTCAGAAACCCCTGTCCTCCCTGTTGCAGACGCCTGTACGTTGTTTGAGCTCACGATTCCTAACACTTTGGGGTTTGGAGATATTAATCCCTCCTGCTGGAAATCAAGAATTCCTGCCTTCAGAGAGCTAGAGACCAGCCAGTCCTAGCACAGGCTCTGCCCTGACTCCCATGATGCTGTGGGCTGTCCTCCCTCCGCTCTCTTCCCACTGGTGCTGGGACAGTCAGGGCTACTGGACTCCACCTGGGTGGACCTGCAGGTCAGGAGCTTCCACTTCTGCTCCAAAGGACACCACAACCTCCCCTGGCCCAAGAGCCTAGCGCAGCAGTAATCTAGAGACTGCAGGGCCACACTAACAGTTAAGAAGGCCTGTACTGGTCAGAAATAAAGGGGATATTCAAGTTCAAAACCTGTCTAATGCTGATCATCAACATTCCTCTTGCCCAGCAGCTGGGCACAGTGGGCACAGGAACCCTATTGCCTGATGTGCACCTCTGTATACCAGAGGAGAGGACACGACCTGCCTGCCTCCAAGGGGAGTATGAATTTTTCCCACAGACCTGCAGCAGGATAAATAAGTCACCCATGTCCTATGCAGATGGCTAACTCCTCAGATACTCTCAGCCAGCACCTTTGTTCAAGCTCATGACCACAAATACTTAACAATTACTACTCTAGCTGAAGTTTGTTGGATATGAATATATTATGTGTTGCCCACTTTTTGTATTTTTTTTTTCCTTTCCTTTCCTTTTTGGCAGAACTGGGATCAAAGCCAAGGCCTTCACACTAAGCTACAACCCAGCGAAGTTTTTATTTTTTTATTTTGAGACAGGATCTCTCACTAAGTTTCCCAGGCTAAGACAGAACTTGCTCTTGTCCACCTCAGCTCCAGTGGTACTGAGACTACAGACATGTGCCACCTGACCCACACTGGCCTGCTCTTTAATTGTTACAGCGTCAATGTATCTGTGGACGGAGCTTTACTTTCCCATTTACACAAAGCAATGTATAACTAAACAGATAAAAACATGCTGGGGCAAAGCAAAGCCTTGCTCAAAATCAAACACCCAAAGTGATGCTAGGATGACCACAAATAACCCAGGGCCAGATTGTACAACAGGGACTCCCCCCCTTGATTCTAGGCTTTTCTTGTTCTGACCCCATACACTCTGGTCCTGGTGTATCAACCCAGGGCACACTACCAGTCTCTCACTGAGCCCTTCTGATTTCTTGAGACCAGGCCTTGCCACGATGCCCAGATTGGCCTTGAACTTGTAATTCTCCTACAACAGCCCCTTGAGAAGCCATAATTACAGGCTGTCCACTTCCTGGAGCAGATTCGACACCAAGCAGACTATTCTCTTTGCTTTACCAAAATGAAACCAGAAGCACCTAGAACTGAAGCTTTTAATTTTCTGCTACTAATCACCACCAACAAAAAAATAATCTTAATCATACAAGTTTTATAATCATCCCTTACTATTTACTATAGAGGTGTATGCTTTCCCAGAGCCAGGCCCTAGGTATAAATATTTATTCTAGAGAAAGTGAATCTCTATGTTTCAACCTATTTATAACTTTCTAAAACTGCAGATGTGGTGCAGAGATTCAAACAGAAATCTGGACATGAGTCACTCACTTCATGGACTCAAGAGTCCAGCTCTGGGACTAGTCAACTCTTCAGATCACAGTCCCCACCCTTGTGAAGAGACAGAAAGGGACTGAGCAATAAGGTAACCTCAATGCGGGAAGGCAGCAGACACATTTAAAACTGCTCAGAAACTCTTCCCAAACTGCACCTTGACTGTCAATCTGGTTAGATCAACCACAGATATCAAAAGCAAGGGGACAATGAACTATATGTCACACAATATATTTACCAGACAGATTGTGTTCACGGCATTTTTCTCCAGAAACCACAGAAACCCCGGGAATGCCGCATGCCACAGTACAGAAGGGGGACTCTGCCTCTGCCACAGCAGGTTAGGGTGAGATGTCACCTGTCCCATGGTCTTCCGTGGCCTGATTTTAGATGAAGGAGTGATGAAAACCGCCAGAGCTCTCATGGCTGCAGACATTCAGACCACTCTACCCTTTCAGAAGGGTAGAAACATTAGCCAAAAAAGTGAAAAGAAAAAAAACAAGCAGCAGCAGCCTTGGCCATTCTGCCTATGTTCCCAGAGAGACAACAAAATCTATCCAGGCAGAAAAGTAGAGGGGAGAAAGAAGTCCCAAAGGCCTTTCAGTCCCTGATTTTAGTGGCACCTAAACCATACCCAAGTCCCTTTCCTCTGAGCTCGTTCAACTCTTTCTGGGATTTCAAGACTACTTACAAATAAATGCAGCCTTTTACATAAGCAAATTTATGTTTCTCTCCTGTACCTAGAAGAATGCTCATTTATGCATCATCACGATTCTTTTCTCCTGTTTTCCTTTCAGTATCACTGTCAGATAAAACCACTTTTTTTTTTTTTTTTTTTTTTTTGATTTTTTGAGGCAGGGTCTCGCTTTGTGGTTCAGGCTGGCCCTGAGCTCAGCCTCAAACTCACATCACAATCTTCCTGCCTCTGCCTCCCAAGTGCTGGGATTACAGGTGTGAGCCACCACGCCCGGCACTGTGGCATGTGGTACTGGTTGCTGCTGGGTGTGGGTCTCCACACCCAGTATTGTTATGTGGTTACTGTGGAATCGAACCCGGGCCCTTGCGCTTGCAAGACAGGCGCCGGAACCACTGAGCTAACTCCCCGGCCCCGGGATAAAACCACTTTTATCAGCATCATTCATTTTCTCAGATGCATCTAAGATCTATCTTTAGAGGCAGACAAAACAATATTGCCTAATTTTATAGACAAGGAATCTAAGGTTTAAAGGTGTTAAGTATTCCAATGAGTACTGGTCTTGGTACTTTTACACCAATGCCTGGCACCCTCCAAAGAAACCTCCTTTACATAGTGTTTAAAAACAGAATTCACTTGCCTAAAGTTGTAACAAAAGCAGGGCAGCTGGAATTCAAATGCTGGCATTCCAAATCACTAATACATTGCTTCTATTAGAAGCAGACACGCCAACATTATATATCAAACATGAAAAAAATTAAGCACGAACAGTCCCACTGATCTGAGAACTACACTTGCAAGGAAGGGTGTCCTGTGGCTTACACTGATGCCCAAATCAGCGGAGCCAGGTTTTCTGGCCTGTGTACAGTGAAACAACCCAGGGTAATAATAAGGAGGTTGACTCAGTACGAACAATTGTCGAGTTTCTATGCCTCTTTTTTTTTTTTCCTCCTAGAGATAAGAGTCTAACTGTATAGTTCAGGGTGACCTTGAACTCACTCTGTAGCCCAGACTAGCACAGTGATCCTCCTGCTTTCGCCTCCTCCAGAGTGCTCGGATGACAGGCGTGCAGCACTTGCCCAGCTGCTTGGGTTTTTTTTTTTGCTTTAGAGACAAGGTCTTGCTATGTTGTCCAGGCTGACCTTGAACTCCTAGGCTCAAGCAAGCCTCTTGTTCTAGCCCAGACTACAGGGTCCTCTCTGCACCCAGTGTAGGGGTTACTCATCATAAGGATGGGTTACTTGACTCTCAACAATGAAAGCACCGTGAATTACAAGACAACAGGAAGGAAAGTAACGCATCTAATTCCAGTCGGGCAAGGGAGGGCACCTGGACTTGTCCCATCTGTATGTATAATCATTAGTCATTTGTGGAAAACAGACAGTGCCCTGCTACCTCAGAATTACACCTCATAAATGCTGACCTTTACCCATCAAAACTCTTATAAGAATCAAGATAACAGAGAAACTAGCCTGGTGTAGTGGTATAGGCCTATGGGCCGGGGCAGGAAGATCACTAATTCAAGGCTTATTGGACCCTATCTGTCACCAAAAAAGGGGGCGGGGCCTGGGATGCAGCTCAGTGGTAAGGTGCCTCCGAATTCCTTTCTCAAGGACTCTAAAAAGTCCTTTTTAAAAGACTAATCATGGAGCTTGGAGGTCCTTGAGGGTTAATCTGTAGTATTACAAAAATGACAGGGAAATTCACTGAGTTCTGCCACCTCAGCCACTGCCAAAAAGGAGAAGAAGAAATACATTAAGGCCCAGGACATGACAAACCAAGACAAGTGATATACTTCATGTTCTACTGGCCAACAATGTAAAATCTAACAATACCAAGAGTTGCTAGTGACACAGATGAGTAAATGATGGAAAATAATTTGACATTCGCAAAGTCTACATGCTAGGAGTTGCACTCTTAGGTGCATACCCAAGAGAAACTTGCACAAGTGTAGATAACTTGAAAGTGTTCCTGGTAATGCTGTTCTTAATAACCCAAAAGCCTATCATCAGGAAACTCGCCAAGGAGTAGTTCAGTGGTAGAGTGCTTCCTGAGAAATACTCTTATGACGGATACAATGTATACCCCTATCCAACACTCAGGAGGCTGAGGCAGAAGATCGCAAGAGTCCTGCCTGGACTACATCGCTACAAACTACAGAAGAGCACCACACACACTATAGAAGAGAACCTCTAAAGGGTATATGCTAAGACTTCCCAGAAACAACAGGAAAACGAAACAAAGTAATACCAAAGACAAAGAAGGCAAAAATCTAAGAACATAAAAAAATGAGGAAATTGTTAAACATATTTCAATCAAATGGCTTGAAAAGATAAGAAAAAGCAACACTGATATGCCCACTTCGGCTTCTGCGTGGGACCTCAGAGCTGCTGTGCTCCGAGGCGGTGTGGGCATCTGTGTGCCTGCAAGTGGGCCACTGACCAAGGCAGAGGGATGAAGATCATGGAGATCGTTCTTGTAACTAAAGGTCTTCCGGATTTCAGCAGAGGCTGCTGTGATTTGGTCTTTTTCACTTCTAATTGCAGTGATTTGGGTTTTTGCTTCCCTTCGTCTAGAGGTTTGTCAATTTTTGTCAGCTATTTGATTCACTGATTCTTCGTATTTTTTTAGTCTCGATTTCATTAATTTTTGCTTTGATCTATATAATTTCTTTCTTGGTACTCCCTTGGATTTGGATTGTAAGATTTGTATTTTTGTGAGATACACCATATGGTTTTCTATTTGAACTCACTCTGTATTTCTCATGTGAGAATTCACAGCCACAAACTTCTGTCTTAAGAAGTTTCATTGCATCCCACACACTCTGGAATGTTATACTGGCTTTATTATTTGTTTCTACGAGTTTCTTTCTTTTTTTTTTTTAGGTTTTTTGAAACAGGGTCTCGCTTTGTGGTTCAGGCTGGCCCTGAGCTCAGCCTCAAACTCACATCACAATCCTCCTGCCTCTGCCTCCTGAGTGCTGGGATTACAGGCGTGAGCCACCACGCCCGGCACTGTGGCATGTGGTACTGGTTGCTGCTGGGTGTGGGTCTCCACACCCAGTATTGTTATGTGGTTACCGGGGGATCGAACCCGGGCCCTTGCGCTTGCAAGACAGGCGCCGGATCCACTGAGCTAACTCCCCGGCCCCCTACGAGTTTCTTTCTTGATTTCTTCTGTGACCCATTGCCTATTCCAGAGGGTATTGTTTTAATAATGTGTGTGATGTCTTTTGCCATTGATATCTAGCTTCACTGCATTATAATCAAATGATATCCATGGTATAATTTTGATTCTTCTGCATTTACTTAAGGACACTTTATGGGCTGTTATTAATCTGTTGTGCAGAAAGTCCCATGTGCTCCTGAGAAGAGGTATTCTATTGTTCTTAGGTGGAACACTAGATATTTATCATGTCCATCTGTTTGAAGGTTGTGTTCAACTCCACCTTTTGGTTGATTTTTTTTGTCTAGTTCATCTACTTAAAAATTGCACTTAATGAGCCACAGAGAAATAGACAGGATAAATCTGCTAACTAGGCTATAAGCTGTGTATTTCTGCTCTATATAACTTTACTTCTTGAAAATCTTGACCTACATCATAAAACATAAGATGTGAGGAATTTTAAAAATGAGTCCAGAATACAGAAAATATACAGAAAGGAAAGATGAATACAGACAATAGATCTTTACAATACAAACAGCTTAAAAGTAGGCAAGGTCTCTGTGGCAAAGGACTTAACTATGTGAACACTTTACTGAAAAAATATAAAGTCTATACCAAATTAATAGCATCCATGAACCAGAGAATCAGAACAAGAAAGGAACTGGATTTCAGAACGTCTGCAAAGACAGACTACCTCGCAAGTTTTCGCATTTTACCAGGGAGGAATCAGCAGCTTACACACAGATCAAGGAAGTAAAGGCTGCTGCTCTATGGACCATGATGGAGAGAGTGAAGTCTGGGGCTGAGAAGGAAACCAGAAGTTTAGGGATAAAGCGATAATCCTTGGAAGACAGAAGCCAAAGAACAGAAGTTCCAAAATTCTCTTACCATCCCCACCAAAATTAATGGTAGACAACTGAACTACACATACAAAGTTCACCTCAAATGGTTCAATTAAAATGGTTTCTGGAAGCTTAAAGAAATGGGTAGAAAGAAATTGATTGCTGCAACGAATAGAGAAATTGTTTTATGAAGCTAGAAAATTAAACATATGCTAAAACTCAGTCTCCCCAAAATGTAAGTGTTCATAATGTTGACAATGGACAATTTACAGTATTCATGATAAAATTCAAAATAACTACATGTGTAAATAAATAGGAAAATATATCCTCTACTCCAGGGGAAAATCAATAGAAACAACACAAGGTAACCAAATGTTATAAGCAGATCAGTTGGGTAAATACTCTCTGAAAACCGAGGAAGGATGTCAGAAAATAATGCACCACCCAGATCAGTGCTGCGTGCCTATAAGGCCACTCTGAGTCACTGAATGGTGCTCCACTGAATGGTGCTCCACTATGTGCTTGTAAGACCACTCCGAGTCACTGAATGGTTCTCCATTAGGCGGGTCCCACACGGTGTAAATGAAGCCTACACTCAGCGTGGTTGGTCTGGGTCCTCCTTTGACCCTCTTCCCCGTGGGTGATGGGGCCTTTCCCTCTGTCCATGGATCCCTGTGCTGGAAGATGCAAAGCAGGCCCTCCTTAACCAGGCATATTCCTGCCATGATGCCAGCAGGTGCCCCCTGGAAACCCTGGTTATCAAGATCAGGTACACACCTGCTGAGTGGTCTAGTCTCGGCAGATACCTGAAGCAAGGAAGCAGAGACAGGGTGCAGACTCTGAACCAGTGAGTAGGGTGTTTGTGGAGCTGGAGGGCCATGGTAGGTGAGTGGGGCCATGATCTCTTTCACCCTGAATCCCTGATCTCTTGTGGGTGAACTGCCCATTTATACACGCCGATTGCCAGCCTCCCTATTCCCTTCCAGGGACGGTCCCTGCACTGTGCACTGCCTCAGAGTTCCTGAGCTGAGAGCAGCTTGGTGTCCCGAAAGTGCCAGGTAGGGAGGAAACCAGCTTTACCACAGAACCCAATCCCGGGCAGGCAGAGGCAGGGGGTTTGGCTGGAAGGGGGAACCCAGCAGAAGCAGTCCCGGAATACTGTACATCTTTGTCTCCCAGCCGCAGGACTGCTTCAAGAGCAGCATGCATGTTTTTGTCCTCCTGGAAGAACATGGTTATCATCTGTGGGAGAGAACTATGCTACTGGCTAGCCACAGCTTGGGCGCCTAAAGTCCTGGCCCCGGTGTCTGGACAGGTTTCAGATGGGCTGAGTTTCCACAATAAATGGTTGTTCCTTACTTTCAGACTGAGGTTTGGGGGTAGGCTTAGTGCTAGGTTAGGTATTAGTGAAATACTATTCTGATATATCTTGGTAAATAAAATATTTATTTGAAGGGGTTGGGGACTTAGCTCAGTGGTTCCAGCCACTGCCTAGCAAATGCAAGATCCTGAGTTCAATCCCAGTAATAACATTCAATAATGCTGGGCGTGGTGGCTCACACCTGTAATCCCAGCACTAGGGTGGCAGAAACAGGAGGATTACTGTGAGTTCGAGGCTTGCCTGGGCTATATAGTGAGCTCAGGGTTAGCCTGAACTAAAAAACAAGACCCTGTCTCACAAAAAAAAAAAAAAATTATTTGCAAAACCTTAGAGAACGTACTAACAGTCCAACAAAATATAGTACATTAATTTGCTGATGCTGCAAAAACAGAGTATTATAGACAAGGCTTAGATATTGTGACCCTCATCACCGTCTCTAACTTCTGACAGTGACAAAACTGGTTTTTGTCACATTTCACTAACATAAACCATCGTTTAAACAATAAACTCACAGTTGTGCTATATTATAGGTCATCGTCCAAAATGAAATGTGTATTTTCCCCCAGTCCTCCAACAGAAATTCTTATCATAATTTGTTGAATGATTGGATGTTAAGAGCATCTTTTGTTCTTGGTTTGGTCTTTGATCATGGTTCCTTCAACAGAGCCCCAAGTCCTCTGGAACCTACTGGGTTATAGGAATGTTTTTATTCTCATAAAGACTCCATTAGAATGAAAGATAGTGGCCAAGAGACTACGCGAAAATGAATGCCCTGTGGCTTGTGTTTAGACGTTCCCCCCCACCAAGCCTTATGTGCTCATAGATGGGGATTTTTGCATGCAGGGTGAATATGGTTTAAAGGAATGTGATAGATAAATCAGTCCAGTGGTTTGGCCTAGTTCTGAATGTGGGTAATGAGAAGGATGTCCCAGGTGTGGTACCATCCAATAGGCTTGGAGCCTGAGTGGAATAAAAGGGAAAGGGAGGCTCAATGTTACTGCCTTACTGCCTTGCTGCCTCCTGCCTGGCATGCCACATACTATTTCTCCTCCATGCCACCCTTCCCTGGAACCTGCTGGCTATGGAATGAAACCTCTACAAACTGTGAGCAAAAATAAACCTTTCCTCTTTTAGCTTGTGTGTACAGGGTATTCTGTCTCAGCGATGAGAATGCCTGGCACTTTTAACCCAAACCACATTTCTGTTGGACAGAGGCTGTGGGTTGATTAAATAATTGGTGATGCGTATATGATCAAATCTGCAGAACAACTGATAGTATGTGTAGTTTAAAGAGTCAGTGAGGGAATCCTTGTAGAAGTGGTGCACCCTGAAGGCATGGGACAGAGGCTCCTGATCTGGGAAATCTCCTGGACTTCTCTCTATAGTTCTTTACATTTTATGTTTGTGTCTATTTTTATTCCACCCTGTATCATAAATCAGTTACCTCCATGCTTTCAGAGTGCCTAAAAGTTTATGGAAATTTCCTTATTAAGGCCCTGGCAGATTACATGTCTGTTGAGTGACACGTCATGATGACTTCTACCTGTGCCCTCGCTTCACACTGTGGAAAGAGGCTCCTAAAGACTCCTTTACAAGGGTTCTTGGAAAATAATGGCAAAGCAGTGATTGCCAATAACTCAGCTTCTCTAGGACAAAGTTAGTGAGCCTACGGCACGTGTGCCATAGCAGCAAGCTCTAATAGGTTTGCCTGGTCTAGACTTGACGGGAACATAGAAAGAGTTACTCAGATTCATGTAACTGAAGTGTGACCTGTGTATGTGCTGGGCTGGAGGACTGGCTACTGGCTACTTTCCAATGGAGGACTGGCTACTCTCCAACAATCTTTCTTGCAGGAATAAATACCTTAACCTGAAGTATATGGCACAGGGACTCTGTCCCAGCTCCTAGCCAGAGCTGAGAGCAGCCTCCTTGTAAGACACATACACCTTATTGGCACGAGGACATCTTTGTATAACATGATATATAAGCTAGCAGGAAAAATCACACTTTAAGAGTCTAGGGGAACTGCATGAAGGAATTCTACCCAGTAGGACCCTAACCAACTGCTCTGTCAGGACTCCCCCAGTTTTGCTCTATTGAGGCACTATCCCCACTGGTGATAAATCACTTCTATCTGTCATACTTTCTTTTTAATTTTCTTATTGTTTATTGATTGAAACTTGTGATAAAGCTATCTTTACTTTTGCTTAAAAAAAAAAAAAGAAAAGAAAAGCAACACTATAGACAAAGAGAGCCCAACAATCTGGGAAAAAAATTTCGTAATGTGTAAGACAAAATAGTAATGTGCATAATGTGAAAAACCGCAGTAACAATGTATGATCCAAATGAAAATAGATATATTATACAGGGAAGTGATAGCAGATCAATAGAATAGCAGATAAATACGCTTAATAAAATGTTTCTAAATTAGGGCCAAGGATTTAACTCAAGTGATCCTGTGCCTACCTTGCAAGCAGAAGGGCCCAAGTTTGATCCCAGTTATCACAAAAAAAAAAGTTTCTAAATGAAACTCAATTTTTATTCACCAGATTAACAAAAAATTAAAGACAGACAATGTCACATACCACAAAAAGATGTTGGAAAATAAGCAGAATCATAGATATGGACAAGTAAAAACTACAGAGCAGTGAACCTATGGCACATGGGCTGCAGCAAGCTGTCTGTATCATTGAAAGCTCTAAAAGGTTTGTCATCACTGATATAAACCCTTCAAAAACATGGCGCCTAGGAGCCAGGCATGGTGGTACAGGCCTCTAAACCCAGCACTCAGAGGCTGAGGCAGGAGAAGTGTCATGAGTTCCAGGTCAGCTTGAGCTACATAGTGAATCAGGACCAGCCTAAACTACACAGCAAGACTCTACCTCAAAACAAGCAACTGGTAGACACCAAGAGTGCTAGTGAAAGTTGGAATGTAAATTAGTAGTACTATTATGGAAACGAATATGAAGGATCCTCAAAAAATAAAAAATACAACTACCATATGATCCAGCAATCCCACTACTGGATGTAGCCAACGGAAATAATCTTAGTCTACTGTAGAGACATCTACACTCCTGTGTTGACAGCAGCACTTACAACAGCCAATGGAAACAGACTAAGCGTCCATCACTAATGAATGGATTACATGTGGGTTTTGTTCTGGGGTTTTTTTGTTGTTTTGTTTTGTTTTTTTGAGACAGGGTCTTCTTTTATAGTTCAGGCTGGCCCCAAGCTCACTAGTAGCCGAGGTGAGCCTCGAACTCAGCAATCCTCCTGTCTATACCTCCCAAGTACTGAGATTACAGGTGTGAGTCACCATGCCCAGCATTGTGGTATGTGGTTACTGGGGACCAAACTTGGGACCTTGCACTTGCAAGGCAGACAATGGAACCACTGAGCTAAATCCCTGGTCCAACATGTGGTTTGTGTATACAACAGAAAATTAGTCATACAAAGGACAAAATTCCACATGTGTGACAACAGGAGGACAACTGGAAGTCATTATGAAAGAGAAAATCATTTCCCTGCAGCTGAAGCTGCCCTTCTGTATGATGTTTACCAAGAGGCATCCAAGCACTTACCTAGGCTTTCCAGAAACAACTCAAGAATGTCTTTGTCTGTAAATAGATTTGTTGCTTCTGCCCCCCCACCTCAATGTTGGTGTATCTCAAATGACTGTGAAACTAACCAATGAGTATGCCACTTGAACTGTAAAATGAGTCAATGAATTTGCAGGATCTGTATACCGAAATTTATAACCAATGGAAGAGGCCAAATATCACAGTTTTGTAATCTTACCCTTAAAATGAGGATAACTAATCCCATTTTAGAAGAAAACGGGGTCAGTCAGTGCCTGAGAGCAGGCTGAACTGCTAGTGTTAAATAAAAAAATTTTTTTTGGCTTGGTCTTTGTGTATCTTTTGCATGTAGTTCTTTTTTTCAGATTGGCCTGAGCAAGCCACAATTTAGAGTTAATGTTTGATTTATGGTTTCTGCAACTTATTTATGGGAGCTTGCCTGGGATCTAATTACCGCACTGGTCTACCGACCATCAATCAGTTGAACCCAGTCTGCACGGGACGGTGGTTTCCCCCTAGGTCACACCGGAAGGCGTGCCCTCAGCTTTCTCTTGAGTCCCCCGGGAAATGGGGAGGGGACACTAGTGTTCCCCTGTGACGAGGTCATTGAGCCTGCAAAGACCAAGGATACACTGCCTATCCTGGCTGGGGTAGGAGGTATGAGCACCCAGGTCACTCCTTTATTTGGATTTTTGTTCTGGGTTTCTGCATGTTTCTCTGATTTCTGAGGATGTCCAGTCCATGCTTACCTGAATGGGTGGAAGGGGACCTGAGCAGCCCCCACAAGCTTATCTCTTTGTTGGCAGCTTGAGCCCATTAAATAAGGGACGCTTGTTTGGTTTGGAATTAGTTTGTCTGATTGCTTGTTTGGTTTGGAATTAGCTTGTCTGTTCACTTGCTTAGTTTAAAATTAGTTCACCTGTCTGCGTGAAGCTAGTTTCAAAATTAATGACGGTGGTAACTTCCTTGTGGGAGGAAGAAAAAGATTAACCCTTGAAATAGACATAGGCTGTTCTTACCTGTGTAAAGTACCTAGTTATCAGGCTGCCAACTTTGCCCCTCAATTCTGAGTTTCTCTTTCTTCCCTGAGCTTTCAAAGACTCCTAAGAAGATTTTTCTTATCTATCAGTTTTCCTACATTTCTTTTGAATGCCTCTCCTGCATGTGAGAAGTTATGTATTGGGATAAAAATTATTGGATGCACTTGGGGAAAATTCTTTATCTCCCTGGGTACTTCTCACACCATGCTTCAGGGCCTACACCAGCAGACTGCTACTCAAAGGAACTTTTGGCTTTTGATGCCAACCAGACTTTGATTCCTGCCTATCAGTTCATCTTTTCTGCCCTTAGGTGCTCCACAGTCCTCTCCCGTCCTATCCATCTAGGAAGTATTACGCTTGGGGTCTACTCAGACTGATACATTTTACTGGCCACAGGCTTAAAATGAGTCTCCCAGACTCGGTTCAGAGACTAGTGCTTCCATATTCCATACAGATGCTGGACAGACAGTTGAGTAACATCAGAAAGTCCCCACGGGGTTGCTGCCCCCACTAAGCCCTTTGACCCACATTCCAGCCCCTGAGCCTCCTTGACTTGGTCTTCACACCCCTTTGAGAACCTCTAAAACTTAAAGCTTACTGGCAATATTACACTTTCTTGGAATAGAGGTGGCAAAAGTATAGGGGATATCATAAACAGTTTGCAAGATAATCTAAAAATGGAGGAAAATCTGAGCTTTTGAACAATGCTTGACTGATGGCACAGCTCCTCGGGCACAGCTCTCTTGTCACCGATGGCATGGCCTCCAGGTTGGTCATCCTGTCCCTGGTGGTATGGCCTCAGCCCTGCCGTCTTGTCCCTGACGGCATGGCCTCCTGGTCCACCATTTTGTTTCTGGGGCCTAGCAAGGCAGTGAGATTTTATACGGTAATATAATACATTTCTAGACCTACCTCAATTTTTGGGGGAAGAGTAAAGTAATATTGAGTTACAGTGCTAAACTTCATTTTCCTGCAGCCAACCATTATTAGTTACATGGAGAATCTCTTTTCCTAATTCTCTAAAGCAAAACCCAACTTTTTTCCCATATTGGTGACAACTGAACCCAGGACCTCAAGCATGCCTAGAACCCAAACTTTAACCTTCACTCTGTACAAGTAGTTAATTCTGTATTTTTTAGATGACACTAACTTCTAATGACCCAAAGGAGAAAACTCACTGATGACCCCTTTGTCTGGCACCAGATGCAGGATCAAGTCACCTCTGTGGCAGCCCCGGGGGCAGAAGAAGACCTACTTGAGGAAGAGCAGAGGAACATGGGAACAGACCACACATGCTGAGAATGGCTGAGGAAAGCACAGGAATGTGGTACTTCCTTCAGCAACATACACTCAAATTAAGGAAAGCAAAACCTGTTGCTAAAGCATCTCCCAATCACTTTCAAATTGCCTTTTCTTAAGAAACTGAAGGGAGAGGAAAAGAATGAGGAATTTACTCAGGCACACGGTGCGAGCCTATAATCCTAGGAAGTTGGGGAGGCTGAGAAAGAAGGACTACAAACTCTTCAGACCAGCCTAGAGTTGGTCTAGTCGGAAACTGTCCCTAGGTTTAATCCCTGGTACCACAAACAACAACAAAACAGGAATTTGCAAAGAGGTTAAGAATCACAAAGTTGGGGTCGGGGGACATAGCTCAGTGGCACTCTGCCTGCCTGGCAAGTCCAAGATCCCGAATTTGACAGCTGGTACTGCAAAAACAAACAAAAGAACCACAAAGCCAAGTGTGGAGGCACACACCTATAATCCCAGCACTCAGGAGACTGAGGCAGGAGAACTCAGCTTGGACTACAAAGTGAGTTCAAGGCCAGGCTGAACTACATAGTGAGACCTTGTTTCAAAAAAGCAAAAAAAAAAAAAAAAAAAACACATAAAACAGCTGGGGAAGAGTAGTATATCTGATCTGATCTTCAACAGATTATTCTTTAAGTTTCACACAATGAAAACATTTATCATTGAAGAGATGCAATGGAGTCCACATGAAGCAACACTAACATACTAGCAAGTTTACAGGGATTCCAGGAGGAATTTCAATAAACATATTGTCTATTGAAAAAGCTAACTTCTCATCTGATACATAAAAAAATAAAAATTACATATATATATATCAAGTACTATAGGATGGTTTCATTTAACTATACCTTGTAAAATATTTAAGTCAGGTCAGACATTATTCACTTTCTCAAGAGCTCTGGGATCAATCCCTAGCACCACCCCCCAAAAAAAGAAAAAAGAAAAGGTCGGTTAGTCCCTTCAGCTTCAGCACTACCATCATGTCGGTAATTTCCAGGAGTAGCTCCAGCCATATCAACTAAAACTCCAAGGCAGTAAAATCAGGCAAGAGGCTGAAGTTCCCTGATCGCCCTTGAGTTGACTTTTAAAGCTGTCGAAACCTTAAGCAAACAAACGGCAGCAACCAGTGAAAAACAACACACCCAGAAACCTTCAGTGAAACGAACTTCATAGATCACAACAGACTGTCCCACAGTACATGGGTGGCACTGCCTGGAGCTAAAGAGGGAAAACAAACACAACTCCACACCCTCACACTCCACAGGGCAGTGGCGGCGAACCCGTGGCTCACAGCAGGCTGGCTGTCATCACTGAAAGCTCTAAAGGGTTCGCCATCACTGCCATGTGCAGAACAAAGGGGGGGCGTTCAAGCAGAAGGCAGTGACACTGTAACCTCATTTTGATGGAAAAAGCTGAACTCTTTCTGGCTCTTTTTTAAGGGGAAGTACTGGAGATAAATTCAGTGTCTTGCTTATACTAAGCAGGCACTCTATCACTGAACTACCTCTTCACTCCTTTTTTATTGTTCCGCAATGCGGTCTCATCATGAAAACATTTTTCACTAGAGAGATGCAATGGAGTCCATGTGAAGCAACCCAAGTTGCTCACGCGGACCTCAACCTTGTGATCTTCCTGCCTCAGCCTCTCGCGTAGCTCGGATCAGAGGCCTGTGCTGCCATGCCTAGCCCATTCTTGCTTTCCTAAGACAGATTTGGGTTTGGTGGTTTTCTTTTTCCTTTTCTTTTTTTGCTCCTTATATAATTTTACCTAGAGCCTTACATTTCCTCACTGCTTCCAACAGCATGCTAACAGACACACAAGGTTCCACTGTACAGATGTCTAAAGGCCACTCTGTAGCACTCCTTTGGAAAGGAGGAAGCCTGGCTATACACGAAACAAAAGCCAAAACCTTCTCTCGCCACTGTCTCTACCTCACTACAATACTTCATAGGTAACTGTGAGTGCAGAGCTAGTCACTGTGCTTTGCCATGGTGTCATGCACGTAAGGAAGTGGGAAGGCTGCCAACCACTCCGAAGCACCCCCAAGCACGTACAACACCCTGGGCAACAGTGTCTCCTCCAAGATGACAATCAGCAGAAAAACTGAAGAAAGTGAGAGAAAGCAGTTGTTTTATTTTGCTAACTCCAACTTCTTTCTGCACCATTTCCTTGAAAGCCTTTCTTTTCAGAGTTCAGATTCACTCTTAGGAAAAAAAAAAAAACTCAGCCAGCCATGTAGTGCGTGTTTATAATCCCAGCACTCAGGAGGCTGAGGAAGGAGGAATGCTCTAAATGCAAGGCCAACATGGGCTACGGAGTAAGTTCAACACCAGCCTGAACTACATGGTGAGACCTTGTCTCAACTTGTTTTATTTTGCCCTCTTAAAATTCAGTGCAAAGGGGCTGGAGATTTAGCTCAGTTGTGCTGCCACTGCCTGGCAAGTGCAAGGTCCTGAATTCAATACCCAGTTCCGGAAAAAAGAAAAAAAAAATCAGTGTAAAAGCCAAAATCACCTTTGTAACACATATAGTCAAAAAATGTAAGCACAAAGTTTAACAAATTACCAAAAACTGAGGTACAGAAACCTATGAATTTCCTAAAAGTCTGAGATTTTTTTCAAACTTACCCACTCTTCGACATTGGGAGGTTGCTCATCGTAAATGCGTTCCTTGTCCCACAAAATATTAGACTTATCATATCGGTCCATCTTTCCTCGAGTTTTCACAGCAAAAAAAATTATTAAAGCAAAAGCCACAACAATGAGGAACCCCAGCACAATGGCAATAGCCTAAAAAGAGATTAAAAGAGATCAGCATAATTAATTTTAATTACTTACTTCACTGCAATCTACACTCTACAAGTTAAAATCCTTCTCTAAGGAACCATTAACTCTCTGTGGTTTATATGATATATAATTGAAACAAATAGTTGCACTTCACACATACCATAAAACCTAATTACACTAACTGGGCTAAGGCTAGCAAAGGACATACACTTGCACAGTATGCAAACGCAAAAACACACACACACACAGCTTGATTCAATCCTGAAAACATGCTGAACACTAAGTACTATCATCAGTCCATTTTACAGCTGTAGAAAACTATGTCTGAAGATAGTTCATGCAAGGGCTTTACTTTTATGCACAGATGAAATGGCCAGGAAGTTCAATCTCTAGTACACTTCTAAAGGTTTGGAAAAGAATGTTAATCTCAGAATTAGCTTTAAATACCCTTCTCCTTTTCTTTTGCAGTACTGGGGATTGAACTCATTCATGACCTCACACTTGCAAAACACGTGGTAGCACCACTGAGCTAAATCCCTGACCCTCAATATAAATGGCTGTCTATATAGGATGTTTTGCTGTAAGGATGACGGCATGGATCTAACCACACTGAAAATTAAAGCCAATGAATACAAATTCCCACCAGTATTCATGTTCAACCTTCAGTAGACAGGGCCTATGACAAGGAATCTCACAGCTATGGATGGTTCTTCCAGTGCCTGCTAAGTGTATTAAGTATACACTGGTATGCGAGGTTCTTGGAGTTGAGGGAGGTATCAGTTAGCCCTGGATATTCGCTAATGGCAACAGGGGAATCTCCTTCCAGCTGTCTACAAAGATATCCTCTCTCAAAGAATGTTTCAAGGAGCCAGAGGATTAAGAGGGATAAAGAAGGTGTGGTAAGATCAGAGTACCAGTTCTCAGTCCCTATTTACCACAGAAACATCTGAGAGGCAACAACAACCATTCTGAAAGGTACACCTGCAGGGAAACAGTCATCAAAATCAACACAGTTACTGGAGAAAGTCCAGCCCCAAAAGAGTGACTCAGGTGAAAGAACGTGAATTCCTGAGTAACTCAGAAACTTTCAGGTGTTACTGTAAATAGGATGACTCATGGTTGCTAAAGACAAGGAGCCATACCTCCACGTTTGAGTCCCTGGATATCTTTTAAAGATCCAAATACTCTGAAAACTATAAAACACCTTTGAAAGAAATTGAAGACGATCTACATAAAAGAAGAGACATCCTATGATCATGGAATGGAAGACCTGTAGTTACAAAGATGTCAGTATACTGCCAAATTAAAGTATAATGCAACTCTTAAAATATTAGTTGGATTTTCTGCAGAAATTGATAAACTAACCCTAAAAATTTATATAGAAATACAAGAAACTAAAAATCTAACCAAACCACCCTGAGCTGTTGGAGAACTACAACTTTATAATGCTAAAACTCACTACAAATTTAAAGTAATCAAGACCATGTGCATGATAGAAACAGAGATTAATGAAATCAACCTTACCTCTCAAAACAGATTAGAGGGGGCATGGTGGCACACAACTGTAATCTCAGTACTTAGGAGGCTGAGGCAGGAGCACTGCCATGAGTCTGAGCACAAGGCTAGCCTAACTACACAGCAAGATCTTGTTTCAAAGAAAAAAGTCAAGTGTGGTGGCATTCTAGAAGGCTGAGGTAGGAAGACTGCAAATTCAAGCTAAGCATAGGTTACTATCTAACAAAACAAAACACACACGCACAAAAAAACAAAGGCTGAGGATATAGCTCACTGGAGAACTGGATTCAATCCCTAGTTTTACAGAAAAGGAAAGACAGTTGGTCAGTCAGTTAGACAGAGGCTAACTGTAAGTGCTAAAACTATACAGTTCTTAGAAGAAAACACAGAAGCCAGGAGTGGAGGTGCACAACCAGGACCTCAGCATTCAGGAGGCTGAGGCAGGAGGATCTCCATGAGTTCAAGGCCAGGAAGGACTATACAATGAGTTCAAGAGCAGTTTGAATGACATGGTAAGACCTTGCTCAAAAAAAAAAATTTCTCTTGCCTCTGAATTAGGCAACACATTCTTAGATATAACACCAAAAGCACAAGCAACAAAAGAAAAATTAGATAACTTCACCAAACCTAAAAATTTCTGGCAAAGGAACTTGTCTTCAGATATATAAAAAAAGCTGATAAAGAAATGGCCAGTAAGTACATGAAAATTGTGAATAAGTACATGATCAAGACTATTAGCTATCAAGGAAATGGAAATCAAAACTACAATGAAGCCCTGGGTTGAATTCTCAGCACTGAAGGATAAAAATTGCAGTGAAGTATGACTTGACACCTCTGAGCACAGGCAGAATCACATAAACTGAAAATAATAAGTATTGGTGAGAAGTAGAGATACTGAAACTCTCATATTTCTGCTGGGAATTTTAAATGCACATTCTCTCTAGAAAAATCTGGCAGTTCTTCAAAAGGGTAAACAAAACAAGGAACAATGTCAACTTAGGAAGGCCCTGTCTCAAAAAAAAGAAAAATGATTTTTAAAAGGCTGGAAATGCAGTGGGTTCAATCTCCAGTACTGCCCCCTCAAAAAACCCCAAACAAACGAACACTAATGTTCACAACTTGTGTGTAGAGCAGTGACTGTTGTATTATTTCTAATAAGCAATACAGAATCAGCTCCAATGTTCAACCTAAGAAGGCACAAAGGACTCATACAAACTCAAAGGTAGATAAGCGTCAAAAACCTCAAAAAGTGAAAGCAGCCAATCACAGATCACATACTGTGAGAGCACAGTAAAATAGCCAGAGAAGAGGCAAATCTAGAGAGGCAGAATTAGTGGTTTTCTAGGAAAGGCTAGGAAATTAGCCACGTTCTAACAACTGACTGTGGTGATGTTTGCACAATTCTTTAAATAGACCGCAAACCTACCTGCTCAATGAATGGGTAGAATTGTATAGTATTTTAACTATATCTTAAGAGTGACACACAGCCCCTCATTCCGATTCTAATATAATTAGAAATGGCCACCTGGCATCTAATTTTTTTAGGTTTATTCTTATTTTTGTTATTAGAGTATCAATATTTTCAAGTCATTCTTAAGTAACTCTCTTATATATCTTGAGCTGACGGGGTCTGACTCAAGGAAACGGGAAGGAAATAAAAACCAAATACTCATACCTCTTGGGGATCCACCACACAGTAGTGATACAAATACTGGTCCACGTAGAGGCCACTAAATGTGGGCGAATAAAACTGGTTGCAGAGGGTATATATCTGTGAGCCATACATAGATCCAGAGGCCTGGGCAGTGGGGTTGACACCCATTATATAGACAATCGTGGCAATAAACACCATGATGCCCAAGATGGCACTTATTATGATCACAGTCAAGTAGTATCTCCTTGTTCTAGACAATTCAGTTCTTACGACACTGGTAACAAATATCACCAGTGAAGCAATGAAACAAAAGGCAGCCATGGCCAGCAGGAAGCCCTTGGCCGCTCTTGGATCCGTGTAGCCCGCTCCATAGCCATAACCGTAGCCATAACCATAGCCATAGCTTCCATAGCTACCAAAGCTGCTTCCTCCATAAGGGTAGCCCATGCTACCTCCAAGAAGACCAGTTCCGTAGCCTCTGTCCCAGGCAAGAGTGGAGGCAACACAGGCAAATATAGCGACACACATAACAATAACGAGCATGGACAGAATCCGAATCACTCCTGGGGGAGAGGTCCATTTGTAGAAGCGAAGCATTTCATCTTCTGGGTAAAAAGAATATGCTGGCTGAGACAGCATTGGTCGAACATGCATTTCTCCACCGTATATGTCATTGCTCGGTGCATAGTGATTTGGTTTGCTGAAATGCAAATAAAAACAACTTTAAGATAGCACCTTTGAATTTTAAGTAGAAATAACATGTAAGCGCCTTATAATCATTCAAACAAACCAAAACGAACTATTACTACTTACCTTTATTACAGTAAAGGTATCTGCACACTGGACAGTAAAAAAATCTGCACTGGAATCACCCAAATTGCTTATTAAATGATAGATTATTGATCCTCAGAGCTGCAGGTCTGAGGCAGAACTTGTTTAAAGCTAATAGAGAAGCTGCTCTTCCTGAAAATATATTTTGAGAATGACTTTTCTAGTGTACTTTGGAGTATATGTTCTCAAAATTTGCTCCCTATTAGATACCTGGGGAAGTATAAAACTCTGGTAGTGGCGTTGGGGACACACAGTGGTCCAGCACTTGACCAGCAAGTACAAGGCCCCGCGTTCAACACCTAGCATAGAAAAAAAAGAAATCTTCAGATGATGCACACCGTGTCAGCTAAATTAAAGTCCCTCAGGATGGGACCTAGACAGTATGAGGCCAGTGGTATCATCCTATTTGCTTTTGTGGCATGAGACAGGTACATTTGGATATGACACCTACAACTGGCCTCCAGGGTCATGCACAATTCCTGGAAGCCTCTTATTTAAAACAGCATATCCATGGGCTGGGGATTTAGCTCAGTGGTTCCGGCGCCTATCTTGCAAGCACAAGGACCCAGGTTGGATCCCCGTTTAATCACATACAATACTGGGTGTGGAGACTCACACCCAGCAGCAACGAGTACACATACCACAGTGCTGTAATCCCAGCACTTGGGAGGCAGAGGCAGGAGGATTGCTGTGATGTGAGTTGGAGGCTGAGCTCAGGGCCAGCCTGAACCACAAAGTGAGACCCTGTCTCAAAAACAACAACGACAACAACAACAACAAAAACAAAGTATATTCATTAATTTATTCTTGTGGCATCTGTTTACTAGGGTTGCCAAGGACAACTCTCCTGGGAAACAGGGACACAGAAGACCAAGATAATCTCACTGCACAGTTTAATCTGTCCAGGGAGCAACACAATAAGAAGGAAAGCTCGTTGAAGTGTTCCCCCCTCATTAAGGGACTAAATTGAATCCAGAGCCTTTGCACTAGGTTACATCTTCATCCCTTTTTACTCACTACTTTGAGACAGGGTCACCCTAAATTACAAGGCTAGGTTCAATGTGCAATCCTCCAGCCTTAGCCTCTCACAGTGCTGGGATTACAGGTGTGCTGGTAGGCCACCTGTAAACTATGGCGGGCCAGGTGTTTTGTGACCTGAGTAATGACTATATGGATGTCTCCTCTGAATTTATCAATCATCTCACAATATGCTTCATGCATTATTACGCTTTACCCTTTTTTTTTTTTTTCAAATAAAACCAACACACAATAAAATTGTTAGGCTAATGGAACACTACTAAATTACAATATTTTCCAGCTCTCAGCTGGGGATGTGACTCAATGGTGCTATGCCTGCCCAGCAAGCACAAGATCCTGAGTTTTATTCCTGGTATTAGAAGAAAGAATTTTCCAGTCCCCTCCCCCCACCATGGTCCTAGAGATCAATTTCAGGGTCCTGCACATGCTAGTGCAATTCTCTACCATTGAGCTAGTCTGCACTTCTCCAGCATATTTTAAGAGACACATTATCACAAACAACTGTGTCCCCCATCATGATCAGGTACAAGTTAGGAGGCTATACATAACTACAAGATGACCCACATGTGGAATGAGATATATCTTGGTCTGAGATTCTGTAACCTTTGTACGACTAAAACCTTTGGGACTCTCCAAAGCGCTAAACAACTTAAATGCTGATGAGCTGGAGGCCCTAGGTGGCTTCAGGATGAGGACTGGTCAGTTAATACTAAGTCAGCACAAGAGGGCTGGGGTTTTGTGTCTCACTCCCTAATATTCAGGGAGGGGATAGAGGCTAAAAGCTAAGCTGATCGCCAACAATCAATGTAGGCCAATAGCCAATAATTTAATCAATTATGCTCATGTAACAAAGCTTCCATAAACTCCAAAAGGGCTAGGTTCAAAGAGCTTCCAGACAGCCAAACAGGAAGAGGTTCCTGGAGGGTGACACCCCCAGAAAGCCTGAATATGCTGCCTCTTCTCCAATACCTTACCCTCTTTACCTGGTATTCTCTGGTAAATATAAATATTTTAAGTGCTTTGCTGAGGTCTGGGAACTGCCCTGGCCACTTAACCTCAACCAAGAATGGAATCCCCAATTCATACCCAAACAGTCAAAGCAAAGTTCAAGCTGTGGCTTGCAAACTGGTATTCAAAAGCGGAGAATAGTGCCTGGGGACTGAGCCCTCACTGTGATCTACAGATCCCCATATAGACTTCACAGGTACTGTACAGGAGGACAATGCCAGGAGGTATCTACTGTGGAGTTACAGCTTCTTTGCCAGTGAAGAGAAATCTTCACACATTTTTAGAGACCAGAAGACACAGGAGTAGTCTCGGTCAACTGCACTGTAAGGGTACAGCAGGAGAAACTAAATTTGTATTTTCCTATGTTAAACCCTGACAGTTACCTGAGTTAAAGCTGCACACTATTTAAAAGAACAAATCCACATCAATACTCGGTAAGAAATATAAAATTTAAGAATTCACTGATGTATCCCCCAAGAGCCCTCAATTTTGCTTGTTTTATATAATGGCAGGAATCACTTTTAAAGTCAATAATATGGAAAATATAATGCTAAGGTACAGAACGCCACTTACTACACAACTCCATTTACATGAAATACCTAGAACAGACAACTACACAAGGAGTAGACCAGCAGCTGCTTATGGGTGGAGGACTTAGAAAGTGACTGCTGATGGGTGAGTAGGAGTCTCTGGTAAGTGATGAAATGAAAGTATTCTAAAATTAATTGTGTTAGGCCACTGATGGTGGCACAAGCCTGTAATCCCAGAGTCTGAGGCAGGAGGAATGCTGTACGTTTGAAGCCAGCTGAACTACATGGTGAGATCCTGTCTCAAAAACAAAAACAAAATAATATACTAAAATCCAGAGAGCCACTTATTCTAAATAGGTATGTGAGTTACATTTCAATAAAGCTGCTTGATCTTTTAGTAGTTAACAGGATGCCACCAACAGTGATGTAAAAAAGGCTTGAGTATTGACATTTCGAAGCATATGTGAAAAACAGAAAGGAATTTACACACACTTACACAACTAGACAGTCTTTCTAGGCAAATATGAGCAACAGGAGACATCAGTTACCTCTAAAAAAATCAAAAGTAACAAGGAAATTCACTTTCCACTGTAATGTCTCTGGTACAATTCCAACTTACAAACCGACTGACAGTAAACAAACGAGTTTCAACTGTACACATTTTTTACACAGAATACACTTTATTAAAAAGAAACAAATAAGAATTATCTACTTACAATTCATCAGGTCTATAGGGAGGTGGACTTTCAAAAGGCCTTGACGACATAGTGGCGTCGTGGGTCACCTGATCTTTAGGACGAGCAATGTCTTGGGAGCTCCCACGATGAGCAATCTAAGCAATAAAAGTAGGGCACTGGCATTACTATTGAGGTCACAGCTGTGCGGCATCACTCCAACACCACAACTTCAATGTCGTCACGCTCACTGCAGTCACAGCTCCTAGCTGCCCCACTGACATCCTTCCGTGCTGGACACTAATTCCTCAGGCACGGAAAGTTATATATGCTGTGTACCTCTGACACAGAGGTGTTTTGTTAAAGACTTTAAAATATTGTTCACTTAAAATAACAATGAACCATGCGGCCAGGTGTGTCGCATGCCTGTCATCCCAGAACTTGAGAGTCTGAGGCAGCACTGCTGTGAGTTTGAGGCTAGCATGGGACATGCAATGAGTCAAAGTCAGTATGAACCACATAGCAAGATCTTATTTCAAAATAACAATAAACAAGCCTCATAAAATAAAATAAAAAGTAAACTATAAACCTACTGCATGTTAGCAATAATATATTTATGAGAAATAACTATATTTTCTAAAAGAAAAATAAATCATAATGGTATCATTTAAAACTTTTGCATCTCCGTCAGCAGCTATATCCTCACATCAATTCTGCATTCAGTGTAGTCTGTGTAGGTAAAGTGAGTGAATATTCAGTTTCACATGGATATTATCTTGGGAAAACATAGGAATATTTGAATGGATTTCAGATTATTTGGCACAGTATTCCCTCTTATTATAGCACAGCTTCAATTTAAAAGGCTAAAAATGGGGCCAGGGATTTAGCTCAGTGGTTCCGGCACCTATCTTGCAAGTCCAAGGGCCTGGGTTCAATCCCCCAGTAACCGCATATAATACTAGGTGTGGAGACTCACACCCAGCAGCAACCAGCACCACATACCACAGTGCCGGGCGTGGTGGCTCACGCCTGTAGTCCCAGCACTCGGGAGGCAGAGGCAGGAGGATTGCTGTGATGTGAGTTGGAGGCTGAGCTCAGGGCCAGCCTGAACCACAAAGCGAGATCCTGTCTCAAAAAAAATGGTTAAAAATGCATGGTGCCTGCCTGGCAAGCACAAGGTCCTGAGTTCAATCCCTAGCACCAAAAAAAGATGGGAGGAAAGGTTAAAAATGCAGTATGAAACCTGAAATTGAATGAATGAGTTTTGTTTTCTTTTTTTCTTTTTGACACAGGTCTCACCACATATCCCAAACTGGTCCAGAACTCTCAACAATCCTCCTGCCTCAAACTCCTAAGTGCTGGAACTACTGCATCTGGCAAGACCAGTAGATTTTAAAGTAATAGGATATGAAAAGTCTCCTGGGTGTGGTGATGCCTTCTTGTAATCCAGAACTCCAGAAAGCTGAAGGGGGAGAACCTTGTGAGTTATCGGCCAGCCTGGGCTACACAGCAGAGACCCCATCTCAAAAAATAAAATCTACTGGTCTTGTAGTTTGGATTTCTTACCCCTGCATCATTTGATAGCATCTTGCATTGGTCATTTGAAGACACGGATTCACTGAGGTAATGCAAATCTCTCAAACACTGACCTAAGAATCTTTAAATCTGAAACTCTAAGTTATAATAATAAAAAATTTCAAAAATTTCCATTTTATAGCATATACGAAAATATTTTTAAAGTAGTCGCATCAAAAAACAAAGTTGTGTAAAAATATTTCTCAAAGGGCTGGGGATTTAGCTCAGTGGTTCCAGCACCTGTCTTGCAAGTGCAAGGACCCGGTTCAATCCGGTAACCACATTAACAACACTGGGTGTGGAGACTCACACCCAGTAGCAACCAGTACTACACACCACAGTGTCAGGCGTGGTGGCTCACGCCTGTAATCCCAGCACTCGGGAGGCAGAGGCAGGAGGATTGCTGTGATGTGAGTTGGAGGCTGAGCTCAGGGCCAGCCTGAACCACAAAGCGAGAACCTGTCTCAAAAAAAAAAAAAAAATTTTTTTTCTCAAAAACAAACGATGTTATTTTGGAAAGTTCACATGAAGTTGAAATGTACATCAAAGTGTATACAAGCCAAGCATAGTGGCTGGCTCACACCTGTAATGTCAGCTACTTGAGAAATGGAGGGAGGAAGATTTCAATTTTGAGGATATTCCAAGTAATTTAGTAAGACCTGTCTCAAAATAAAAATACGTTAAAAAGGACTCGAAATATAGTCCAGTGGTGGAGCCCTTGCCTAGCATGCAAGAGACCTTGTGTTCAACTCCCAGAATATCCCCCCAAGACAGCATGTACATATGAGTCCAGCCCATACTAATCCACCCAGTTAACTAAAATAATCTGATTTTTTTTTTTTTTTGGCAGTACTGGGGATCAAACTTGGGGCCTTGTGCATCAAAGGCAGGCACGGTACCACTTGAGCTAAATCCCCAGCCCCTAACTGATTTTAAAGTAAGCTTTTATCATTAAAAATGATTACAGACCCAGGCAAGGTGGTCCATTCCTATAATCCAGCACGCGAGAAGCTGAAAGAGGAGGATCACTGCGAGTTTATAGCCACCCTGAACTACCTACCGAAAACCTATCTCAAAAAAAAACCGAAAACATAAATGATTACAGAATATATAGATGGTGGCACTACAGACATTTCCCCTTTTTCTCCTTTTCCAAATCTTCAAAATCGAACATAACTCTTAGAAAGGGGAAAAACACGAACTCAGATTAAAGAGTCCTTTTTAAGAGAAATGTAAAATGCTTTTTTTCTAAAATGCCTCAGAACAAAATCCCTAGAAACCTGAAAGGCACTTCCAGCCACGCGGGTATTTATGAAGTGCCACACACAGGGCACACAGAGCCTGTACAGGGAGGCAGCTCTCCAGGAGCTCACCACCACTGCGACTCAGGGCGGGGCTGAGTCACACGCTCAAGTGCAGAGTGGGGAAGACTCACCGAGGAAGTGCCAGAAGCCGAGGTCCTGGAAGGGAGGGTGGGTACCCTGGCTGGGTAGAGGCCACCACACACGATTAGGGACAGAGACCAAACTTCAAGAGTTCATCTCTCCAGTACGGCACAGTTAGAAGATAGAAGGCTTGGGAGGCAGCGAAGACAAGGAGGACTTTGTTGTTTTTTTTAGTTTGAGACAGGGTCTTCTTATGTAGCCCCGGCTGGCCTTACACTGTGGGCAATCGCCCTGACTCAGCCTCCTGAACAGCAGGATTACAGACATGCATCACCATACTAGACATTCAAGAAGGGCTCAGAAAGTCTGGTGGGCATCTCTTATCTCTCTCAGGTAGGAAATAAGGAGCAGTTTCCAATTCTCTATAGGGAAGGTAAGAATAGTGACAAAGAGGAGCTCCTAAGGCCAGCAGGAGCAAATGGCAGAGGTGGTGAAGAATTAGCTTAGGATCTAAGACAGAGGAAATTACTAAACACACTGGATACTAATCCACATGCCAGGCACTTCACATAAAATTCTTACTTCACCCTCAAACAATCCTGAACTGCCACCACTTTATGGTTATGCAGAGGCTCAGAGAAATGTGAAGTAGTAACACTCAGTCAGATGGAGGGCAGTGAGCCACTGAGATGAACCTGAACCTTGGTTTTTTTTTTTTTGGCGGATCAAACTTGAGCTCTTGTGCTTGCAAAGTAGGTGCGGTACTTAACACTCGAGCTAAATCCCTAGCCCCAACGGTGTTTATTTTATTTTATTTTATTTTATTCCTTTCCTGAGACAAGCTCTAGCAGTTTCCTTCAGGCTGGCCTTGAACTCCCTGCAATCCACCTATTCAACCTCCTGACTGCTAAGATTGCAGGTGTGCCACTTTGCCCTGCTCTATCACAGCTTTTAAAAACAAGTAGTATCTGGGACAAACTAGTCTTTGTGCGGAGTAGTCAACTGTGTCTGGGAGCATGGACTCTACCTGCGCAGATTCACAGGCAGGTGTGTGGGCACTAAGGACCTAGAGAAAGACTGGCCAGTGTCAGGGATGTAGTGAACACACAGTTCCCAAATCAAAGGCTTGAGACTTGCTCTAGAAAATCCAGCCCTCAGGCCGGGGGTTTAGCTCAGTGGTTCCGGCGCCTGTCTTGCAAGCGCAAGGACCCGGGTTCGATTCCCCGGCAACCACATACAATATTAGGCATGGAGACTCACGCCCAGCAGCAACCAGTACCACATACCACAGTGCCGGGTGTGGTGGCTCACACCTGTAATCTCAGTACTCAGGAGGCAGAGGCAGGAGAATTGCTGTGATGTGAGTTTGAGGCTGAGCTCAGGGCTAGCCTTGAACTACAAAGCGAGACCCTGTCTCAAAAAAAATAAAAGAAAATCCAGCCCTGGGACCAATGGCAAGTACTCAGTGGATCAGCCCAGACCCGCAAAGCTGCAGTCACTCTTTCCAGAAGACTAATGAGTGAGGAAGGGAACTTTGGTCTCACTAGATGGCAAATTCCCTAGAAGCACTGATTAAAACAATGTTTTAAAACAATGACTTAAAATGCTTTAAAACAATGTCAGGCACAGGGAGATGTGCAAATATTTCTTGAATGTCTACATGAATCAGACTGGATC
>PVIR01018678.1:0-33061 GCA_004026965.1 Petromus typicus | reverse complement strand
GAAATCTTGGGGACAGCCCCTCCCCATGGAACCCCCGAGACCTTAGCCGAGAGAGGACTTTCTACAGAACAGCTCTCCCAGCTCTTCCCTCTCTGGGTTCTGCAGAGCTCCGTGCTACCCTTTGAGATCCTGGAGGTGGCACTGGCACCACTTCAGTGGGGTCATCATGTGGGGAGGTCCTAAGTGGGGAATGTGGCAATAGCACACAGGGCGCAGAGCCTCAGGGCAACAGGGCAGTGTGTGCCGACGTCCCACGAGGGCCCACAGCTGGCCCTTTGAAATGGTTCTTTGGCCCAGCCGTGACCTTCTGAGCCTGTAACAGAGGGACAGGGAATCTGTGGTTTCTGAAACACCTTCCCTGTGATCCCACCCTTGCTTTGGACAGTAAGGTCCTGGAGTGTTTGACATGATTAGTCCATACTCACCTTATAGATGGTTGCTTCACCACACCCCTGTGCTCTCCCAAACACGGCTTCATTTATTCTTCAAAGTGGGTAGAATGAGTTTTCCCAAGTTTGAGGCTCTGCTTCGTTTTTAATCATGTCATCTCTACATCTTATTTTTCTTTTGCTTTTAACAACCGCTACTCAAGAGAAGCCAAGAGAAGCCCTTGGATGCTTTGCTTAGGAAATTACCTCAGCCAAATACTCAGTTTTATCACTCAAAAGTTCTCCCTTTCACAAAACACTAGAACACAAAGGTGTGCCAGCCAGTTCCTCCGACACTATCACAAGAGCAACAGGGAGTTGTTCTTCCTTTGTTTCCAAAAAAGAGTTCTTCGTTTTTGAGACTCCCACAGAATGGCCTTTGTGATTCCTCTTTCTACTCACATTCTTTTCACATCTACTACTTGTGTTTTTGGAAGACGGAAGCCTTCTCTAAACCTCTGTTCATGCTTTCAAGATTCTCACCTTAAATTTTTCTCTTAAGATTCATTCAGACCAGTGCAGACTCTCCTAGTATTAAACCCAAGGTTCTTCTAGCCTCTTTGCATGACCCAATTTCAGAGTGTTTTCAAATTCGCTCTGTTTTGCTAAAGCAACACTCTATAGCCAACACTAATATATTGGCTATAGAGTATCTTAAACCTATCAGGTAGATATAAAATAATACTGTTAGATGGGTATTGTAAACAATAGATATTATGTCTCAAATTCTAGCGGTCAAAAGATCAAGATAAATTAAGGTTTTCAGACTTATGATGATGCATGCAGTCTTCTATGTTGACAATGTCCAAGTCTAAAGGGTTGTTTCTGGGTACTCAGTTGCAGTTATCTGGAAGCAAGTGCTGATGTATTACTGTCCAGTAGGCTGAGTGAGGATAAACCTGCTGAACTGTACATTTCAAAATCCTAGAGAAAATATCCAGAAAGTTTGCCCAAAGGAAATGACGGACATCTTTAACCTGACTTTAAGCATTACACAATGTATACCTGAATGGAAACATCCCACGCTACCATTAATATATATAAAGTTTTTATGTTTTATGTTTTGATTAAAAGTGAATTTAAAGTGAAAAACGCAGGATGAAAACCAGATGTACGGCCAAATGAAACATATGTGAGTCAATAGTGTAAAGCTAGCAAATTCAGCCTGGTGGGACCCTGCCTTCTGCCACCCAGATGGTGCCTGATTTCCATGTCCTCACATGTTAACAATTGCAGAGCTTCTGTCTAGGGTTTCTTGTACAAGGACACGAGTCCCATTCATAAAGATTCCTCTTGTGGCCCACTCACCTTCCAAATGCCTCACCTCCTAATGCCCTCACCGTGCTGATTAGATTTCCACAGGTAGAGCTGGTGAAGACACAGACATTCAGAACATAACAGCTGATAATATATCTTCCTCTTTGGCCAGTCTTCTGGCCACCATCTCAGTAAATGAAGTCCAACTCATGATGGATCCTTTTATTTCATTTTTCTTTATCCTGTTTCTCTGTTTTCCTTCCTTCTTTCCTCTCTGCCTCTTCCTCCCCCATCCCACATTATTACAAGACCGATTTTCAATTCTACCTTCATCTTACAATTGAGTATCTTATCCAGGTACAGAAAATAAGAGGGTAAGAGCACATCTTTTCAAAACTTGGTCCTGGCTTACTTATTAAAAATATTTAATGAGCTATTATTAATTAAATAATTCACTCCCTTCTATTTCAAAAATTCTTGAGATTCCTGGTCATGTGTTGTATGTATTTCTCTACTGCAACAACAACAGAATAAAAGATTCTTCAGCACCCATGCCTGACTCACGAGTCCTCTGGGCCTCTTAGAAGGGGGAATACACCTTTTTTCTCTTATTGGTATTAACATTTGTTTTCCTTGGACATTCACTTCTACTGATTTAGAATTATTTATCTTGTTTTTTGCAAAATTAAAATCCTTACTGATATACATTGCAGTTATTTATAGGTAAATCGTGCTATATGGATAGTTCAATTTTTCAGGCTTATTTTGATCCAGACAGTCTCATATTTTGACAGTATCCAAGTCTAAAGAGATATGAAGATAAACAAATAATCATTGAGCCAGTAACCCGCAGCCTCTGCTTAATATAACCTGAAATCAGTGACTCAGTGTTTAAAAATTGGGTGATTTCATTAAATATGTGGACTTACATCCTCTCTTGAAAAATGAATATTTGACTAACATCAGCATTGTTGAAGAGTTTCAGTTACTTTAAGCAACTGTCTCTCATGCTTTTCACAGCCTACACACTCCTTATGCATCCTTCACCATGGTACCCAAGTCATTAAGTCATTAGTTAGCGTTTTTTTTTACCTGATAATTTCTAATCATGGAGGAATATACATCTCTACTACCCTGTCTCCAACAAAATAGAATAGGAGACACAGAAAGCTATCCAATATTTACAGCAAGCCACCATTCCTTATTTGTATGAACAGCTTATTCCCTCTGAGAACTAAAATTGTGACTTCCAATTTCAAGACTTTCAAATCATTTTCTCCCTGTCAGAGCTGGTTCTCTGCACAAGTAGTATGATCACTGCTCATTTATAGAAAGAAATTAATTCAGCCTGTTCCATGGGACTCCAAGAGTGTGCAGGTGCTGTGAAGTGATGGACGGTCCCACAGCCTCAGTGAATCAGATTCTCTCCAGTGCCCAAGTCACTGAGGTGTGCAAGTGACCAGGCTATGGGATACCATTTAGTGTTTTACCACACAGTCCCTCACTGCTCGAGCAGAAAGGAGAGAACTCACTCTTTCCCAACACGTGTACATTCTCAGCCTTATTAATCCTATTTTATGGTTGAAGTAAGTTTTACCCAAAGGTCTGTGAAATCAAACCAAAAGTACAACATAGCTGCAATGTACTACAGCACAGAAATAAACTGAAAATATACTGAGCATGTATCTCAGTCTCTTGCAAAGAAGTGTGAATTGATTGAACCAAAGTATTTAACTTTCAGGACCAGAACAGAAAATAAAGTTAAACATAAATGATATTCCCTTCTCATCTGTCCTGACATATTGCTACTTGTTCAGAAAAGTTTGTAGAAATTGTTGGTGATATATACACAGTTTGGAGTACTACTGAGCTTATTTTTTGGCTTTTTTTTCACTTTTAGGTACAAATTTTGAACAGAGAGAGCATAGAAATGTGGAATAATTAAAGAAGTGGCAAACTTCTGAGATTTTGATTAAAGATTAAAGACTGTGAACTTAAGTGAATTCAAATATTTAGTTTGTTCTAAACAGGAATGTTTGAAATTTTTAAAGGAAAGATTTGATTCCCTTAAAAGCCCTGATACATTGAACTTATCATACTATTAGATAAAACTATGTCTGTAAATATTAATCTAAAATCTTTCATCATTATAACTATTTCTGTTGAGCTCTGAAGGGTAACAATGCAGAAAGTTTGCATGCATTAATGACATAGGTATCTTACAAATTCTGTTTCCACATAAACTCTGTCTACCATTAGAATGTCAGCTTCTTATATGGCTGAGTGTTTGATCTCTGTCCCACTCCTCAGCCCTGACTCCTCCTCTTGGATCCAAATATAAGAGTTGTCATTTTCATGATGCACTTCTGAACACTCATTTTCAACCTAGGATCCCATCACTGATATACAGAAAGACAGATCTTTCTGTAGGGAACATCCGGAACCTTACCTTCTAACTGCACAGTGAGCTCAAGGGCCTGTAACCTCAGAGCCTTATGTATTAATTAAGTTGATGCTGGTCGTGGGTCTTTAGAATAACTGAACATTCTATTCCCTCATCTGTCTAGTTTTATCCTATTCCATTCAATTCAGTTTTTCACAGGACAGCTGCTCTATTAAGCCTTTGTTAAAAATCACTCTTTGGACCGGGGAGTTAGCTCAGTGGTTCCAGTGCCTGTCTTGGAAGCGCAAGGGCCAGGGTTCAATTCCCTGGCAACCACATACAATACTGGGCATGGAAATTCACACCCAGCAGCAATCAGTACCACATACCACAGTGCCGGGCATGGTGGCTCACGCCTGTAATCCCAGCACTCGGGAGGCAGAGGCAGGAGGATTGCTGTGATGTGAGTTGGAGGCTGAGCTCAGGGCCAGCCTGAACCACAAAACGAGACCCTATCTCAAAAAAAAAAAAAAAAAAAAAAACCTCACTCTTTGACTTCAGTAGCCCCAGAGGCTTCTACAAAACTGAAGATATAGAAGTTGTCATTGAATGCTAACTGATATTAGACATTGAATAATGCTTTCTAAAATTTACTTGCAAGGAGCTTTCTGGAGATCTATGAAAGAATATGTGAACAAGTCTAAGATTCTTGTCTTCCTTGATCACAACTTTGGGTTGTCTCTACTTTTGTGAAATATGTCAGAGGAATTTTCTGCAGATGGTGTTTTAAAGTATATGTGTAGGAAGCTTGAGAGGGAGTAAGGCCAGCATATCAGGCAGAGTCTGCCACTGGAAAGACAGTCTATTACTCCACAGTTCTCAGGGAAAGGCTCAGCTCTGCTGTAAGCTGAGTTAGACCAGCCCAGGGGCACATAGTACGAGGTCACCAGGGTCTCTCAGGAGGCAGAGGAGAGAGAACATGGAAAGATGGCTTTGAGGTTTCCACAGGAAGAAGGGAGGCAGGGTGAGCAATGCTGGTTTGACTGGAATAACCTCTGTGGGCTCTGGAGCAGAGAAGCTCTCTCAGGTGGTCTGCCCCTGGGCATAAGTGACCAGGGCAAGATTTCCAGAAACAGAGAGCTCCATGTAAGAGGGAGTTAAGCTACGGGCTGTGGGTTACTTCGTTGCTCCTTGGGAAGCATACTAGTGGGTAAACTGCTCACATTCTAGGTACTGTTTTACCCTGGGGACTGGGAACTCTTTGGATCACTGAAGTCTCAGATGTCAAGGCAATTAGAACACAGAAAATGAGGGCAGAGTTAAGACAAAGGGGACACTGGAAATACCAGAGAAGATTCAAGAGCGACCGGAGTGACTATGTCCGCTCTGCCCTCCAATGGCTTATCACCATTCCTCCTTTACTAATAGCCTGAATCATCTCTGCAATACTGGTGAAACACTACCTTGAAATAAATCCTGGAGCTACCTTTCCACCCCAATTGCTACCATTGAGGCTACATTGCATCGAAACTTAGATACCAACACTGCGAATGATGTTTTAAAAATACGAAATAAATGCTGGGAATTATTTAAATGAAAGACATTCTGACAAGTTTCTTGATGTTCATTTTCTTTGTCTCATCTCTGTACCATTTTCACTTAAGATTTATAATTCTTGTTAGTCTTTTACTAGGCAGAAAAATAGATTTTATATGGCCAGCACTGTAGAGCTATTTTCAGTAAACAGCAGTATTACCATAGAGCAGGCAAGTCTAATTTGTTTGACTTTTTGATTTACAAAAAATAAATAAAAATAGCCTCCGTATGGATGTCCTACAAATAGATTTTATGCTAATTTTCAGAAATTGCTTATTATCTTTGTGTTATCAGATGTACTAGAGCTATCACCCAGCTTAGAAGAGTGTTGCTATGGTTTTTTGATATTCTCTGAGCTATGAGTAGATGGGAAGGGAAACAATATGGATATGCTTCCGTGTGTGTGTGTGTGTGTGTGTGTGTGTGTGTGTGTATGTGCGTGTGTGTGCACATGTGCACCTGTGTGTATATGTGTGCAAACTACTGAACATTTTCAGAGGCAAGGACCTGTCAGGTGTTTTGGGATCTGTCTTTTCATATTGAACAATATAATTTTTAATAATATATTTTCAAAGTTGCTAACAATTGCCTGTGAAGTCTTTTGATTCAAGAGAAACAACCATGTAATTAGCCAGTTATGAATCATCATCCATTATAGATTTTTTGTGTTGTACCTCAATAAAAAATCCATAGAATTATACTCATCTATCTTCTAAATATCAATCAATATTTGTCTCAAATTAGTGTAAGATAACTATTAAAAATATGTAAGTAACTTTGGGCATGGGTTCCAGTGTCAGCCTCACATGTGTAAGAGCTTGAATTCACTCCCCTGTACAAAAATGAACAATAAAAAAATTTAGTGACTTCAGTCTTAGACTAGGCAAGTATTTATGCAGGAATTCAATACTTGTGCCTTTGACTTAAAAACACATAACCCCAGTATTATTGCAGAATTTTATGTTTTATGCTGCTTATACCAAAAATCTATAGTAAAAATATTGAGATAAATCTGCACTATGAAATAATGTATAAATCTGCACTCTTAAAAAGTAAATTGTGAAGCTCTAGGTATAGTTTTGAAGGGAAACAAGAATGTGATGGAATTCCTCTTCTGCCTTGTTATTTCAAGCACACATTACATTTAGCTCAGTTTGAGAAGGGGTTACTGTGCAAAGAATGCTAAGGGGAACAATCTAAAGTCTCTATCTTAGTCTCTAGCTTACAGCCCACAGAGCAAATCAGACACACATAGAGATTTTTTTTTTTTTTTTGAGACAGGGTCTCTCTTTGTAGTTCAGGCTGGCCCTGAGCTCTGCCTCCAACTCACATCACAGCAATCCTCCTGCCTCTGCCTCCCAAGTGCTGGGATTACAGGCGTGAGCCACCACGCCCGGCACTGTGGTATGTGGTAATGATTGCAGCTGGGGTGAGTCTCCACACCCAGTATTGTATGTGGTTACTGGGGATCGAAACCGGGCCCTTGAGCTTGCAAGACAGGCGCCAGAACCACTGAGCTATATCCCCGGCCCCACACGGAGATTTTTAGTACCACCAGGGAGGTATTGTGGTACAATAGGCAGAGGCTCATTCACACAGACAAGTTTTCTTTTTGGTGGACAAACCTTTCTTAAGACCCACTTTAGCCAGATGATGAAAACATGGCAGTTTTGGAGACAGACCCAGGCAAAGTTAGCAAGAAAGTCAGTTTCCCATCATTAGCACACAAAGAGGGAGACAGGGCTAAATAGAGTCTGAGGGGAAGGCCCAAGATATTATCCTTGAAGGTGTTGCCAACTGCCCTGCAGAACTGGGATTTTTATCTTCTCAGCAAATGAGTTTATTTCAGAAAGATATTTCTAGCTCCTGCAGAGAGAATGAATGTAAGGAAAATCAGGTCCCTTGGGAAGGGATTACTCATTTAAGGACCTTAATACAATAGATAGCAAGATGGGCTTCATCAGCCAGGTGGGAGAGCCTGGGTCAAGAGTTTGAAAGAAGAGTAATGTGTCATCTCCCAGGACTTGGATGTGGCTGGATGTAGGGGGGAAAGAAAGAGGAGCTCAGAAAAGTCCCAGATTTCCAACTTGAGCACTGGATATGGGGAAAAGAACAAGGAAAGAACTGTGCTGGACAAGTAGGTATGCCGCTGGAATACCTTTAAGGATCCATGTACACTCAATTGAATATGGGATCTATATTTAATGAAGAGATACAAGCGAGCTTCTCTGATATTGCTGCTATATGAGATCAAGCAGGTCATGGCACAGCAGTGTATTTTAAGGAAAAATATACACAACAGGAGATGCTGGTCTTCATAGAAAATACTTCAAGGTTTTTTTCTGTGTTGTTCCTTCATTCCCAAAGGAGATCATTTTACTAAAGGGATCTACTACAGTAGCCTTTTCATTGTTTATTTAGTTTAAATCACAGAAAAGTTGAATGAATTCTTGCCTAGCACCACACCTTTGAAAATAGTGTTTCACATTAATGCTTTTTAATGATAATTGAAGTTTTGGTGTTTTCATAGTGCTGGCGCCAAGATATATTAGAATAATTCTATAAAATTCTTCCAGTTTAGTGTCTAATTTCTAAAGTAAGCATATAGAATCATAGTGTTTATTGCACTTTAACTGAATTTACTAAAGTACAAATAGCAACATTCAGTCATTCAACATATATTTAATGAATACTGTTTTTCCAGCATCATTTTAGCTCCTTGACTTCAAAATGAACAAAACAATCTCCCTTGTGTTCCTTCATTCTTAGAGGAGACACGTTGTAAATATCTGACCGTTTCAATATGCCAGCTGGAAGTAAGAGCTGTGAAAAAAATAAGACTGACTTAAGAAGGAAAGAATGAAGTGGGAAATCACACTATGTTGTAAAAAATGGTAAATGGTCTAAAATATCTACAGCCAACTTTGGAAGAAAGAATATGTACAGTTGTATTCATGTGAAATTTGCCTAAATAGGCAAATTCTACCTTGAATTTTTAAACTTCAGTTTCAGAAATATATTTCAAACACTTGAAGTGCCTTAGTACTTATTTGCACTAATTATGTTAAATATATAACTTCAGGTCTTTAGATATAAAATGTATACAAGAACACATGTATATTTACATATGTAATACTCAAATAATATACAAAATAGTCCACACATGTCATATGTGTATATAATATATGCATGTATTTATATCTACATGTATAATTAAATACATGTAATATGCATGCAAATAATATAATATACATACATTTTTACATATATAAACTAATTCATAGATTTTCCTATTCATTTAAAAAAATGAATTGGTAAGTAAATATCTAAATTGCACCAACCTACTGCTCATTAATGTGAGCAACCTCCTAGTTGGGATTCTTTTTCTGCTTTCATTATTTCTGCATCACTTAATTCTGTTTAACAATATATTTCTATTTTATATTTTTCATTAAAATATTTTAACACATTAATGTCCTATATATGATAAACACTGCTCCAGAATATATGCATTCATGAGGAAAAGACTAACAATAAAATTTTTAAAAACTAAAAGCCTTCCTCTCCCAGGAAAATTTGATAAATTAGGTATATTTCCAGCTCTCTGGATTATTGTTAGAAACAAAATTGTGGAAACAGTGTGGTTTTGCCTTCACTTTTTGACTAGCTGTTATTGTTATTCAGATTGCTTAAACAGTTCAGCCACCCCTGTTTAATCTCTGCATAGGAAACTTAATTCTAGGGAGTGAGAAGTAATCAGGATAATGAAGGGGAACATAGCTTGTCCTAAAGTAAGCCCAACATATTATTAGCTGTCATATGAAATGTTAATGTATTTTTAGGAAACAGGACTAAATTCTGACAAATGTTATTTGCATTGTTGTACAATGTCCTGGACACTCTTAAAAGTGGATAGTGTGTGTTTAAGTGTAAATTGCACAAATAAATTGTGAGGAATTTTATCATTCTTAATCCATCTCGAGCTCATGTACACAGAGAGCATGCTGACGTTCCTGAAGCGTTTGACCCATCTGTAGAAGAAACATTTTGATTTGCAGTGGGGGGATGTGGTTTGCAGAGGGTTTTGTCGGTCTCCCAGTCATCTCCTGAACACTCACTCCAGGTAAACTGTGCCCTGGTCCAATAATTAGCTTCCCTTCATATTAATATCTCAGGAATGTCTGAAAAAATAAATTGTACTCATCTTAGCTGTCACCTTTTCTCTTCACCCTTAAGTTAGGTGGAACGGCATCGATATTTGCATAAATCTCTATTCTGTACTGGGAGTTGAATACAGACTTTTATTTAGGAGAAAATACAAGAGCGGTGATTTCTTTTCTCTCTCTGAGCTCCAGGAACATTTACTTCCCAAGAGAAATATTTTATGTCAATTAATATGTACTGAAGGTGTATAAAATAATGATGTGTCTATTACTCAACTGTCACTGGTACGAACTCGATGGCAAATTACTTTCCAGAGGTCAGAATCGACTCCGTCCTGGTTTTTGTTTGTTCACTTTTCTAGACAAAAAGGAATTTCTGCCAACTGCTGGGTTATAAACGCAACCTCAACTCTGAAAATCAGATTCCATTTTCTCTCTCCTTTATCTCTCATCACGGACGCCAAAGATATCACCATTGGAATTCAGCTATGACTGCGCAGATGATTAAGCGAAAGTCTAATTGGCTTCGCAGTGTTAGCAGAAGCCAAAATTTAATGGCTGATTCCCCCCACCTATATTAAAATAAACCTCTGTGATTCACAGTCTCAGAAGTCTGTTGATTAAGGAAAACTTTGGGTGCAGTAAAGACCTGATTATGGGGAAACTGGAAAGTTCAAAGTTAGGCTTTTCTTCCGGAACTCGTTACTATATAATACAAAAACGTGTGATTTAAAAGCATTCCCATTTGAGCCGGTTGGATAAATACTTTAAAGCATTGTTGATCTGACAGGAAAGCATAGATTTAAGGTAATGGAGGGAATAGCTGCATTCACAACAATTGACTTTGTAGAATTAAGAGCAAAAGTTCAGGAAGGCCAGCAGTGCCCACGGCAGACCGGATGTGGCATTAATTGCCTTGTACCTCCACTGCCACCCGCCTAGGGAGTCGCTGGTGGAACGCTCTATTTCCTGGGCCAAGCAGAGTGCTCTCTGCGGTGATTGAAGTAAACAAATGCCAAAGAACTAGGACATGAAATGAGAAAATATTTCTCTGACAAGCCTTAAACTAGCTATTATTTTTCTCCAATGTCTCCCCTGTGGAGTTGGACAGCCAGACTTCGCCCAAAACCTAGAGGCTGTTCTGGGTTGTTTTTTTTTTTTTTTTTTTTCCCAAGTTTATAATTCTAAAGTAATTAAAGCTGTGCAGTTGGACTAGCTTTTCTATGATTTCAAAATTAAAAGACAACAAATGGAATTTTTACCATATTTTAATAATGCATATCTGAAATGGTCACTAAGCTTTTCTTTGCATAAATATTTGAATCTGAACAATTACAAGTACACTACAAAATATTCCATGTGCTAGGAACCCAGGCCATACTGTCTACTAGATATCCTCATCTCATTTGCTCTTTCTGATGTGAATGAGTAGCAGTGATGAGATTAATCCATGCAATTATCTGTGTCTGAGAATGACCCCAAAATTGTCCATACTTCTAAAGAGTTTATATACTTGTTTTATTTTAATGCAATCTTCAAAATTCAAATCAGAGCTAGTGAGTCATGATATGACTGTATATTTTTCTGATTCAGTTTGGGTAATGAGGACCTGTGTTCTTGGAATCAATACATTCTGCAATCCAAACAGAAAGAGATAACAAGGGATTTAAGACAGATGATGCCTAAGAGCAAAAATTATAATACGTCTCAAAGTTCAATGAGTTACACATGTTGAATATTATAATAAACTTACTAAAAATGGAGTGAAATATGAAGACCATTAGAAAAATGAGTACACCACCCAACACTGTTCCAAGCTCCCCCAAGCCTTCTGTTTCAGTACTGGGGACCGAGCCTAGGGCCCTCCCTTTGAGCTACATCCAAGTCCTTTATTTTTTACTTACGGCAAATCATTAAGTTGTACAAGCTGGGCTCAAACTTGCAGTCGTCCTGCCTGAGCTTCCCAGAATGCTGGAGTTACAGCCATTGCACTCATTTTTAATGGGGGAAACTTTTGAGTAAAACATATATTTATAAATCATGAAGTGTTACCTTCCTTAGGGAAGAAAATATTAAATCTTATCATTTCTTGGAGTTAAAGCAATTTCACCTTTTATGAACTAAATTGTAAATCTCAAAAATAAAATCAGAAGTATGTTAAATTAACATGTTAATTGAATTTACACTATTAATATAATAATGAAATAGAATTTTATATTAAAAGAAGCCTTTATGAACATTCTTTATTAATAATCCCTTTAAAATCTACTTTAGGACACAGAGTAGAGCCAGAAACCAAACAGCACATGAATCCAGGATTATAGGTTTCTTCGGAAAAACATCTTTAATTCTCATATATTCTGTCCAGATATCCATTAGAGTGGGTGGGAACATACAACAGCTAAACTAACAGGATTTTTTTTTCTTCTTTTTTAGGGGCTGATGTTATCAACTTTGATGGCCATGTTGTGTTACCATACAGATTCAGAAACAAGAAGATGAAAACACTGAAAGACGTCATTGCCCTGAAATTTAAAACCTCTGAAAGTGAAGGGGTGATCCTGCACGGGGAGGGCCAGCAAGGGGACTACATCACACTGGAGCTGCAAAAAGCCAGGCTGGTCCTGAGTTTAAACCTAGGTTGGTTCCGACCCTGCATCATTCCTTCCATCTATTATTATTCTCACTAGGAAAACATGACGTATCTGGAGCCTTCAGAATGTACAGGATGAGTCGTCTTATGTTGTGAATTCATACTTAACCCTTGGAGGGTGGTATATACTCACACACAGTGTCCTTCACAACTGTTTGTGAAATGCATGTCTTTTGCAAAGTATCTACACCAGTTTGTAGTGCACATCAGGAAACAGATAGGCAAGATTCTTAAGCACATCAAGCGTCTGTCTTAATGCAGGAGTGAGACAATATATTCTATTTTATTGTGATCTTAAAATTAATGAGTTCAAAGAATAAATGTGGTAAGATTACTTAAGTAGGTTAATATGACCAGGGGCATAGGTTTCCAAAGCAGTGTAGTAGTGACAAAAGTCTGCTAGGAGGAGAAAAACGAGTGTTCAAACTGACAAGTAAGTGATGATCAATTAATCAATCAAATCCTACATACAGAAAGGGAATAGGACTCCCTGGAAGGCACTCGTGCTGCATGCCAAAGGCCCAGAGGAAGATGGAGGTAGACAGACACGAGTTATTGGGATCAATATAAAATCCAAATGGTAGAAACTGTTCCAATTCTGCGAGATGTTGTGGATGTGATCAAGGGTCAAAATATTATTTTACGAATGAATGGTTCCAATGGGGATTTAAGCTTCATGGTGATCCTAGTTTTAAAAGTGGACTAAGCCCTCCATAAGAATTGCTTGTGTCAGCGTGAGACTCAGGCGAGGCCCGCAGTAGAGCAGGAGCCCAAAGTCTGACTTGTATGAGGTGGTTCTCAGAGAAGATGCAGAGAAATGTGTCTATTTGGGAAATCTCTTTCATGGTAAATTCAGCATAATCTGTGATGAATTGGAGATGACATAAAAAGAAAAGGGTGGGGGAAAAAAAAGGATGATTCCTAGAACTTGGGCTTAAGCACCCTATGGATGTTAGCATCATTTGCAGAAATAGAGAAATTTCTGCTTGAACATGGAGCACTTGACTTGCCTGTGGCATATTTCAGTAAAAGTTTCTTCTCTAGAATTGTGTGTATGGGACTGAGAAGACAAGGTGCCTACATGGGCATGAAGAAGAAGTGGACAGTGATGAGGGGGAAATAAATAAAGATTATGTAGAATCATAGAGACCAAGGGAAGAAAAGAAGTGCTGTTCAGCTCAATTAAAGTGTCTTAAGAGGTTAAGATAGAGAAGTAAATTTTGCTTTGATGACAAGTGGGGTAATGTAGATTTACTCTATGAAATAATATAAAAACACAATCTAACTAACTTCTTCCAGAGGTAAGGAAAGGGTAAAGGATGGCGGAAATAAACATAGTCAAGATACTAATGAGAGAAGCAGTGAAATGAAATACTGGCCAGAGAAAGAAGTGACTCTATGGATTTACTGTTTTCAGTTTTATTTCTTTGAAGTAGTGAGATGTCAACACATGTTTTTGTCTCAATGACACAGCTAGGATTCACTTAACACTAACAAAAAGCTCCCCAGCGATGATACTGAAACACAAAATTATAATCATGCAAAAAAATATCTCTTTCTTGGCTACCAAGTCCAGGCTCTGTTTAAGAATTCTTTCATATGTTCCCTAAATTTTTCCTGTTATAATGAAATAAAAATTCAGTAAAAATTTTACACTTTGAAATTTACAAATATCTATAATTCTCATGCCAAAATTATCACACGGAAAGCTACAAAACTGAAATAGTAGAATATTAAAAGGGAGCCCTGTCTATTTGATTTCCTAACTGGTTACAATTTGACTGTTCAAATATATGTGAATATGGCTTATATCTGATATATTAACTCTTACTACTTTGAAATTTAATATAATAGCAAAAATGCAACTTTAGTTTTTGTAGGTAATAACTATCTTAGCATAGATCCTTTACAAAACAGAACTTATCAGGTTATAAATCTGATCTGATTTAAAAATCATGTAGGACATAAAGACCCTAAAGACATAATTAAGCACTATGTGTTTTTCTATGAAATAACCAAAATTCATATGACACATAGAAAAGTCTCAAATATGGAAAGCTAATTTGACTCATTCAGAGATTTTGGTTATTCTGTAATAATGCCAAACTATTAGGAGAAAATGTAGGTATTAGATGCAAAAGATAACTCATTTAAAACTACATGAATATTCTATAAAAAACAAATGTTCAATTACACTATCTAGAAAACAAAAGCACAAAAAAAACAAGATATTAATTTTTGTCTTAGGATGAGGACATTAGTGTTGTTGTGCAGGTAACACAAAAAGATGTTTTTGCTATCCTGTAATAGCAAATATTCTCAGGAAAATAATTTGACAGGGTATCTTTAAATTTAAAAAGTCTATTTATTTGGTCCTATAATCATAAGAAAAAATTAGAAATTATCACAAATCACTTATATCCAATGATGTGCTTTTGCAATATCAATTACAGGGCCAAAACCTGGAAAAAAATTTAAGTACATAGAAATGTCTGAGTATTTAAAATGGCTGAGTAATTTTAAGTTTTATGGGCAAATGCTTTATTACATTAAATGAAAATTACAGAGTATAAAATATAAATAATGTGATATCAATGCCTTCATAATAAATATATAAACAGCTAGGTAAAATATTTATGTTCAAATGCATAATTATCCAGCATTACTTCCATTCACAAACTTAATTCTGGGGGAGAATTAAGCTCATGAACCAAGGTACCAACATGCACACATTTTAAATTATCTATATATGGGTATTTATAGATAACTAAAAATGTACATACATTTTACTTATATGTTTAATTTAAGTTATATCGAGAGAAATACCTGGAAAAAATAATCCAAAGTATTTTCAGTGGTGGGAAAAGTTTTATTTTATTTCACTTCTTGATTCTTTATAATGTTCTCTGATAACAGCTTACAACAACTTTTAAACAAAGTCCAGCTGAAGGGATGAGGGAGGGATTACAGGAAAGGAATCCGAATGAAATGTAAATATTGTGGTAAAATATATACTTTCACAAACACGCATGCACATGCTCAGCAGTCGGATTGGATCTAAAGACACTTATTTTTTCAGACATTTTCCAAATGAAACCCACAGAGTAACCTTTAACGTCACCTGTGACATACTGGAGCTGGATGATATTACTTTTCATACGAGCAGCTCGTACGTGGCCTCGCACAGAGCTCACCACCTTGTCACTAGAAGGCAGTTTGCTCCCGGTTTGACTCCAGAGACTCAACGCGGCCCCAGAAAACACCCACCCAGGTGTCTCCGGACGACACGACAGGTGTCATCCTGCAGTAGTGGCTGGAACAACACGAGTCCCGGCCTTGTCCTGAACGAGCCTCCTTTCCTCTCCCCTCCTCCTCCCTCTCTTCACACGCAACCGAATCTCTACCACACATCACACAGCATCCGGGAGGGTGATGAGCCAGTGTCCGCCCTCACCAGGCCCCTCACTCCAGACCCTGATTTCCTAAGGAATCACCAAAACTTAGTAGTTTGTGACACAGTTAAAAAAAAAAAAAAACTCACTTATTATTGTTACTTATGAGAGATATTTTGTTTCATCTTTACTTTTACACACTTTAAACACAAAAGTGTGTTAAGCACAGGCCCCTCCTGATGGTCCCCGGCTAAGGCCAAGGGCCGGCCCTGGAAGGACCGTCTTTGGGTCCTGAGCCAGCAGAGGGGTCTGAGCTCCCAGAGCAGGCTGCGTAGTCATCGTCTTGTCTCTGTTCTACTCCCATGACCAGGGAGCAACCAGCTGGGTCCCATCTACGGCCACACGTCCGTGACGACCGGAAGCCTGCTGGACGACCACCACTGGCACTCGGTGGCCGTAGAGCGGCAGGGCCGCAGCATTAACCTCACACTGGACCGGAGCCTGCAACACTTCCGCACCAACGGCGAGTTCGACTACCTGGACCTGGATTACGAGGTATAGCACCCGTGGCCCCGCCTTCAGCTATGTGCGTCTTTGTCAGCTTCAGATTCTGATTCTACTATGATTTGTGCATCTACTGGTTCTGTAGTTCTTCTCAAAAGAAAGTAGAACTGACTTATATTATGAAAATATACATGCCGTTATTCTTTATCTCTAGGTATTTTAATCATGAGCACCTGATGTACTTTAAAATCCAAAAGCTAACACTAAAATAATAATTTGAAGAGAGACTGTGCTATTAGGACCATTTACTAAATTCAGAAGAAATTGAAATTGAAAGTGTTCTGTGGGCGTCCTAGTCAGCTGTGCATTACTGTAGCGAACACCCGAGGCACCTCACTTCAAATGAAGATGTGTTTGGCTAACAGCTTTGGCGGTTCAGAGTCCAAGATCAGGTGGCCCTGCCGGTTCTTCCATTAGCAAAGGTGACAGGTGGTGGCTTCTTGGGCCACGTGGGTGTGTCAAGCTACGTGGTCACTCCCTGAATTAGAGCAGGAAGACACTGGGATCCGGGGATACCCTCTGATGGCACAACTCGGGGGACCTCCGCGCCTCCCACCACGCAGCCCTCTCTCTGGCCCATAGCACTTTCCCGAGACCACCGCCGCTCTGGGAAACAGCATTTTCCTGCCCAGAAAGCACCCTGAGATCTACTGCAGCTGGGAGTTAATTATCGCCTATTCTACTTAAGGATGTCCAGAGCATTTTATACAGAGTGCTATCTGGAGTTTGTCATAAAACGTTGAATATTTGAATCCTCATTTCTGATTCATATTAAATCCTTTTCCTCAAATATAACTGTAATGAAAGTAAACTAAAATTCAGATTGTTTTAACTATATAACAAGTCAGCACTTTTTTAGGGTTAAAAAGAGATTTAGATTTTTTAATTTAGTTTTTTATCATTAAGTAAGCTTACTGGTACAGTTTAGATATATATAATGGTCACATTCATCATATGGAATTTGTACCTGTACATGATTTATCTTTTATCTATAATCTATAATCTTTTTATCTATATTTTCTCATTTCTTCTACCTTCTCCTTCTTATTTATAAGAGATTTACTTCCATTTTATCTTTGTCTTCTCATTTTTTTCCTTTCCACCCTTTCCACCCCCCCCATGTCCCTTCCCACCTGTACTTTATCTTCCTATATCACAATATTAATTATATATTTTGGTCCTTATTTATATTTTCAGTTTCTGACACCAGAGAAAAAAAATATGATACATTACATGTGTGTCTGATTTCACTTAAGAGTATGGTCTCTCAGTGCATCTATTTAGCTATAAATGTCTCAAGTTTATCCTTCTTCTGGTTGAATAATACTCTATTATATAAATTAACTTCACATTTTCTTCATCCGTGGTTGGATATTTGGGCCTTTTTCAAAGATTTAGCTTTTACGAGCTGTGTTGTTATGAACATGGGTGTGCAGGTTTCATTGTGATAGAATGCTCTTCATTCTTCTGAGAGGGTATTGAGAAGAGAGATCCTCTCACCACAGGTTTTTTAGGAATCTCCACACTAATTTCCATAGTTGTTGCACCAATCTATATTCCCACTGGCAGTGGAGAAAGGTTCCTTTTTCCCCACAGCACTCTAGAATTTGTTATTGGTGGTTTCTGGATATGAGTCGTTCTTTCTAGAGTGAGATGGAATCTCAGCATTCATTTGTGTCTCTCGTGTGAACGATGATGTTGATCATTTTTTCATATATTAATTTGTCATTTGTACATCACCTGAGAAGTGTATATTCACTTCAGATGCCCACTTTTGGATTGGGCCTTTAACATGAGAGAGGAGGTGATTTCTTTAGTTCTTTATTTATTCTAGATATCAGTCTTTTGTTTGAAGAACAGCTGGCAAATATTTTTTCTTAATCAGTGCACTGTCTCTTCACTATGTTGATAATTTCTTTTGTTCACAAAAGCTTTCTAATAAGATAAGATCCTAGCTGTTGATTCTTTGTAATATTTCCTATGTGATAGGAGTTGTGTTCATAATGTCTTTGCTCGCACTTGTCTTCAAGAGTTTTACCTTTTCTCTCTCCCATTAGATTAGTGTTTCTGTTTTAATGTTTAGATCTTTAATCCATTTTTATTTTATTCCAGTGCATGTTGGGAGAAGTGTCTAATTTTAACCTTCAACATGTGGAATTCCAAATTTTCCAGCAATATTTAAAGAAGGTATCTTTCTTTCTTCCAGTGAAGGTGTGTGGCTCCTTTGTCAAAGATAATAAACTGAGTACATTGGACTTGTTTCTGAATCTTCTACTCTGTTCTGTTGATCCTCAGGTCTGTTCTATTTTATTTTATTTTTTCCAGCACCATGCTGTTTTATTGCAATAGTTTGAAGTAGTATTTCAGGTGAAGGACTGTGATGCCTCCTGCTTTGTCTTTTTTAGGAAAAATTGTTTACACTATTCTAGATTCTTCTGGTTCCAAATGAATTTTAGGAATGTTTTCTCTAGTTCTGTAAGGCATGCTATTGGTATTTTGATTGGGATTACATTAAATCTATATACCAATTTTGGGAATATGGCCATTTTGCCATGTTATTTCCTCCATAGCATGAGGAAAGGATATATTTTCATTTTTCTGATACCCTCTTTAATATCCTTTCTCAAAGTATTGTAATTTTCAGTGTAAAGTTCTTTTACTTCCTTTGTTAAGTTGATTCCCAAGAGTTTGTTTGCTTCTTTTTTTCTTTCTGCCTTCTTTCCTTCCTTTCCTTTCCTTCCTTCTTTCCTCTTCTTCATCTTTTTTGTTTTGATGCTATTGTGAAAGGCATAATCTTTTTCTCAGTAAATATGTCATTGGTGTTCAGGAATGCTATCGAATTTCAAGTGTTAACTTTATATCCTGCTACACAACCCTTTTTGGTAATTAAATATAGAAGTCTTTTGGTGGAGTTTTGGTGGAGTACCTTTTTTGTAGAGTATTGTGTTAATTGTAAATAATTATAATTTAAATTCTTCCTTTCCTGTCTTTATTCTTTTTATTTCTTTCTCTTGTCTAATTTCTCTAGCTAATGTTTTCAGAACTATACTGAACAGGACTGATGATAGTTGAAATTTTTGTCTTGTTCATTATTTTACAGTTAAATTTTTTTCATTTTTGACCATTTCGTATAATGTTGCCTGTTTTCATAGATGGCTTTTATCAGACTGAGATAGAAACCATTTATTCCAGTTTTCTGTAAAGTTTTATCATGAATGAATGTTGGGCTTTGTCAAATTTGTTTTTCTGTACCCATTGACATGGTCATGTGATTTTTGACCTTAACTCTGTTAATATGGCATATTACATTTATTGATTTGAGTGTACCAAACCATCCCTACATTATTGGGAATCAATCCTACTTAGTTGTGCTGTATGATCTCCTTGATGATTTGCTGCCTTTGGTTTGCTAACATTTTATTGAGGATTTTTGCATCTGTATTCACTGAACAATTGGTCTATTGTTCTCATAGTTTGAATCTTTCTCTGGTTTTGGTATCAGGGTAATATTTGCTCCTAGGAATAATTCTAGGTAGACTGCTGCCCCTTCAATTTCAATAAAGAGTTTGAGGTATAATGATATTAGATATTCTCTAAATTTCTTATATCATTCAGAGGTGAATTCACTAGGACCTGGGCTTTCCTTGGTTTATAGGATTTTAACTACTTCAATTTCATTGGCTGTTATTGAGTTGTTTATAATTTTTATATCTTCTCAGTTTAGTTTTGGTAATTTACATGAGTTTAAGAGTCTGTCCATTTCTTCTATTTTTTGTCTTATTAAATACAAGATCTTGAAATAGGTGTTTATGGTATCCTAGATTTCTCCAGGTTCCATTGTGATTTCACCATTTTTCCCCAACTGCATAGATCTGAGTCTTCTTTTCTTCTTTTGAAAAAAATTAGCTAAGGGTATATCAATTTTATTTAACTTTTCAAAGAACCAAGTCTTCAATTCATTGATTATTTGTATGCTTTTTTTAAGTCTTAGTTGCATTAATATCTGCTTTGATTTTTATAATTTCCTCTCTTGTATTTACTTTAGGCTCGACTTACTCTTTTTTTGCTAGAAGTCTGCAATTCAACAACAGGTTCATTAGAACTAGCTCTGTTTTCCTGATACTGATATTCACCACTATAAATTTCCCTCATAAGACAGCTTTCATTGTGCCCATAAGTTCTGGTATGTTGTATTTGCATTATTATTTAATTATAGAAATTTAATTGTCTAATTCCTTTTTTAATTTCATCTGTGACCCATTGGTTGTTCAGGAGGCTGCTAATTAATGTCCATGTATTTAGGACATTTTTGTGGGGTTTTTGCCATTGATTTCTAATTACCTTGCACTATGGTCTGATAATATTCATGGGATCTTTTCAACTCTTTAGCATTTTTTTTTTTGAGACAGGGTCTCGCTTTATTGTTCAAACTGGCCCTGAGCTCAACCTCAAACTCACATCACAGCAATCCTCCTGCTTCTGCCTCCCAAGGGCTGGGATTACAGGCATGAGCCACCACACCCGGCACTGTGATATGTGGTACTGGTTAATGCTGGGCGTGAGTCTCCATGCCCAGCATTGTATGTGACTACTGGGGATCAAACCTGGGCCCTTGCACTTGCAAGACAGGCACCAGAAACACTGAGCTAAATTCCCGGCCCTCATTTGCATTTACTTAAGCACGTTCTAGGAGCTTGTGGTCTAATTGAGAATGTGGCTTAATTTGGAGATGGTGTGCAGCTGAGAAAAGTATGAATTATAATGTGGGTGGAACACTTATAGATTACTAAACCCATTTGTTTACAGGTTTGGTTCAGTTCTCATATTTCTCTGACAACTTTTTGTCTAGGTGATCTATTTGTGACTACGTACATATTAGAGCTTATTTGATTTTTCATGTCCACTAATATTTGTCAGATAAATTTGGTTGTGCTGGCATATTGTGCACATATATGTATGACTGCTATCTATTTCCTGGAGTTTTCCCTTAAAAAGTATGTAGTGACCTTCTTTGTCTCCTCTTATCAGCCTTAGCTTGAACTTCACTTTGCAAATAGAATAGCTACTCTGAATTTTTTCTCAGTTCCTGCCACATGAAGTATTATTTTCCATCCTTTAATGTATTAATTCTTTAAGTTAAATGTGTTTCCTTCTTGCAGCAAATTGTTGGTCCTTTCTTGATTCATTCTTCCAGGTTGTTTCTTTTATTTGATGAATTAAGACCATTTACATTCTTAATTATAACTGATAATTGTTTTATCCTTGTCATATTATTTCCCTGTTGCTGGTTTCTTATTATTTTCCCCTGTTCAATTGCTTGCACTGCCTGCTGGCTTCTTTCTAATGGTGCTCTTGCAATTGTGGTCTTTGTTATCTCTTCCTAAAATATATATCAGATTATTTTATAGAACTGCCTTAGGGGTCATGAATTTCTTCAGCTGTTCTTTGTTGTGGAAGTATCTTACTTCTCCATTGATTCTGAAAGATAGTTCTGAAGGGGACATCAATGTGGATGGGAGGTTGTTCTCTTTCAGAACTGAACTTTTTCACACCAGCTCTCCTTGACTCAAAGGTTTGTCAAAACCTAAACACCCACTGCCCCCCCCCAAAAAAAAACCTGACAGAAAAATAAAAATGGAACAAACTAATAAGTAAAGAGAGAAGGACAAAAATTCTTCTGGTGCCCACAGTTCCTTGGTAGTTTCCAAGTCTCTGCCAAGTCTGCAATAGGAGTAGTGCTAAGTGTAGGGGCTGCTCTTGGCTTTTAGGTGTAGGGCCTGGAGCCACAGATTTAGCCAGCAGCTATGGAAAAGAGGGGAAGAGGACATAGGCAGAACCCTCCTAGCAAACTCCAGTCCCCTGTGAGTCCCACAGCAAAAGGATTAACAACCAATAAACAACAAAGTCAGAAAAAGCCTGAGTCTATGCTCAACTTTTGCTACTCTGAGCAATGGCAACAAGAAGGGGCAAACCATGAGCAGCAACAGAAGTAGTAGTAGAAGGGGCAGCAGCAGAAAGGGCATATACTGAGCTCACCACACCTTTATTTGGTACCAAGCCTTCATACCCATAATCCTAGCATGCATAAAACAATGTGGTCCCAGAATATTCCCTGTAGTTGAAGATCCTATGGGCAGGACAGATATCCTTAAATCCCAGTAAGTAAATCAGAGTAAGTAAGTCTTAAAGCCAACAATCCTAATGCAGTAATCCTTGTAGTTTAAAATCCCACAGAGTGGGGCAGATGTCCTCAATAATACCAGCACTTGATCCTGAAGGGCAGGGCAGGCATCCCTAAATCCAAGTAAGTAAGTGGTAAGTCCGATTAAGTTGTCTGCAGTCCCTGACAAGTAGTGTTCTGGATGATCTGCCCATATCTCCTTCCCCCATTTGCCTTTGCACTGCTCTTCCAGTTGCTGTGGTGCCTTCACGGGCAGCCCAATGCTGCTCCTTGAACTATGTACTTTTATCACCCCAGGACCTTGCACCGCCAGGACCTTGCACAACCTCCTCTGTCCTACAGGGCTGGCCTCTCTCGTGTGCTGCCCTCGTCTTCAATCCTGGCCCAGGGCTGTTTGACCTACCAGTCACAGGCTCTGGACTGTTGATTTCCCATTCCTTGTCTCCATCATGCCACCCAAAGCTGTTTGAGGTTTCAGGGCACGACAGGTCTTGTTCCACTAGATACTCTCTACGCTGCTGCCTGTTTCTGACCTTGTTGTTGCTACAGGTCCCAGTTAGCTGCTGTGCTGCGAAGGAGAGGGATAAAAGAAAATTGGTGGCCTGTCAGGGAGGGAGCAGCTGCCTGGTCACTCACCCCTGGATGTGCAGCTGAAAATTGTGGACAGGCTGCAGTGTCCTGTTTGTAGGAATGCTAACCAGGGCCTTAGACTCCAGCTGTCTTCTGTGTGGACTGAGTCTGCCAGACATTTGCAATCTCTCAGTTCTTGGAAAACTTCCCTGGAATGATACTTCCTCCTCCACTCTCAGGCAATAGACCTGCGAGGAGCTCTGTGGGCTGGGTGGTCATTTTATAAAGTCCTACGCATATGCTTTGTTTGATCTATAAGTCTCTTATTTCTGATTAATTTTGACATGAGGATATATGTCCATCCCTTTCTTCCAGTTACCTGTGTTTTTAGTTGATTTTGTCTGAGTAACTCCAATATAGTTTCTCCCCAGAATATTTTAAACTTTGTACATGAATTTAAAACACATTTTACTTTTAGAAAATAAATATAAAGAATAATTAATATCTGAGATTTCGGATGCACACATGTTACATATATATACGTGTATCTATATACAAATGTATTGTCATGACATTCTAGTAGGCATATTAGATTTTTTAAATAAATTATTTGGGGAAATTTTAGCTTTAAATTATCAAATCTGTCAGTCATATATATGGATAACAATTTTTAGGGATATATGTATCACAGTTTTATTTGTAATAGGGAAATACTAAAGCCATAAAGAAAGTGAATAAAATTAAAAAGACAATATTATTTACCCAGAGATTTCCAAACTTTACGAGTTCATGAAATACTTAATGTCTTAATATTTTTTCCATGGCAGTTATAATCCCTGAGGCCTAATAATTTAAAAATTATGCCTAATAATCTGGTAGCCATTTGGAAAAATGCAAATATATTTTTATTTCATTTAATTTTTTTAAGTAACAGTATTATTTGCTAATAGTATAAGTGCATTTTCCCTGGACACCACATATTTTAGAATGAAATTTGATACTTCTGTCATCTTTACTTGTTCTATTTTTTTTTAACCTATATGGAATTTTTATACAATTTGCCTTTTTTTTTTTTTTTTTTATTAGACCGGGTCTTTGTAGTTCAAGCTGGCACTGAGCTTACTATGTAGCCCAGGGGAGCCTGAAACTCACAGCAATCCTCCTGCCTCTGCCTCCTGAGTGCTCAGATTACAGGCATGAGCCACTACGCCCAGCAGTGTTATGTGGTACTAATTGCTGGTGGATCTGAGTCACCAGGCCCGTCACTGTTGTATGTGATTACTGGGGACTGAATTTAGGACACTGCGCTTACAAGGCAGGTGCCAGAACCACTGAGCTAAATTCCCGGCCCACAATTTGCTTTTTAGCAGAGGAATAAATACAAAGTCAAATGCATAAAAAGAGGAAATCATTGGAAGGAATGTAGCACGATTAAATATTGGAGTAGAAAACTCCTTATACTGATGTTTCTAACAATGTCCAAGAGATATCCACTGTGGTTGTGGTTTCTTTGAAAATGTGATATATACGGTGGCATCCTGTGAGTGTGTGGTACTAGCACTGGGTACCCACACAACTCTGAGACTGCAGATACACACATGCTCCTTACCTCTACAACAATGAAGTCAAAATTCTAAATTTTGTTTTGTTTTCTTTGTACACTTAAGTAGTTTCTAAATTTTGTGTGACATGAAATATATATATATATATAAATATGTTTATCCCTAAATCAGAATTTAGAATGGAATACATTATGCAAACATGGATGGAGAACTTAAATAACTGGACTTCCCAAATATCTTCAAAATAAGATGATTGTTGGAAATATATATATATATATATATATATATATATATATATATATATATATCCCAGAAATTTTTGTCTTTGGTAAATTAATATGTCCTAGGTCTTGTGACTTGATTCTTAATGAATAAGAGAATTTAAAAATGAATTATTCATCTCCCATGAATAAACTTTGAAATATCCTAGAAGAGATGAGAAATCTTGAAACATTATCACTGAGTAATGAAATTTCCCATTTTCAAAAAATGGAATTAAAAACTTTGGGTCATAGACCCTATTGAGTTTGTGATGAAAGCCATGAATATTCATGTACACACAATATTTTCTACACAGAACCATGAGTCTCATAGACCCTGTGACACCTCTTGCTATGTAAAATCATACCAAGAACCTCAGCTATAAACAAAATGCCAAGACGTGTCTATTAGCGAGAAGCACTATGTGCAGAAATTTAAATTTATGGAGAAACAGGATAAACTTACATTTTACTCCTTGCAAAGCTACTGCCTGAAACTTTCCCCTCAAACACTGCAGTCATTGGCATGAGCTGTAGGAGAAATGGTTGCGCTAATCGCTTGATTTCTATGTGTTCCTCTTCATGTAAAGAGACTCCCTCTGTTTCTCTTTGTAGAGGAATCCAGGGACCATGTAAGAGTCAGTCTCCCTGTGCCGTCACCTGTCTGCTTGAGGAAACTGTGTAGCAACCAGACTCATACCTCAGAGGCTGCAAGAGAACTAGCCTAAAATATTACATAACATCCTAAAGATTGCATAACATCCACACTGAGTATTTAAAGTCTGCCTAGAGTATCAGAAAACTGGTCTGTCTGTCTCTCTGTCTCTCTCTCTCTCTCTATTTCTTTTTTTCTTTCTTTCCCAAACCAGGGTGAGGTCTGATTTCCCTGAAATCATTTTGTTTCATTTTATCCAGGCCTAAGTCCAAGATCATGGGAATATGAGGGCAGGATGGGCTGCTAAATGCATATCAAAAGGGTGCAAAGAAGAGGAGGCACGCCCTGATTGAGAGCGTTCCTTGGTTCTCACAGTATAAGTACTCACCGCAGTTGATTTCATGCCACCACCTGGATGGCTCTGAGCAGTGGGTTGGAAAGCGGTGACCCTTAGCACATCATTATATCGTATTCACATTGTGTAGACACAGTAAGTTCAAATAAACTGGAGAGCATGTAAGATATAAAGGTACAGGCCATTTCTGGATACTAATTTTCTGTTAAATAGACTTTGTTTCAAATTTTACAGGCTTTGATTTTCAACAATGACTCTGTTTAAAATTGGTTCTCATGAACCAGTCTCAATGGCTCCAGTGCCCACTGCTAAAGGTGGATGACAGGTGTCTACACTGTTCCTGAAGATGGGTGTCATAAAAGAAGCACAAAGTTCATCTTGGCCCCTCTGCTGTAATTCAGCATGGAAATTTTTAGGGGGAAATGGCCTCGGAGTTGATTTCACTGCCTCCCCTCTGAAGCCATATTATACCATGAAATGACCCATTTGCCATTTGCAATCAGGCTGCTAGCTGCGTGGTTGTGTGGCACAAATATGGTGACACACAGCTGTGCTCTCCTTCGTTTTCCTCCTCCAAGCCAGTGAAATCAAAGGGCAGGCCAGTAACAGTAATGTGGTGTTTGGCTTGGGCCTGTGCTAGTCCTCACACTCCAGCCTGAACCCACTTTGGATAGTACAGCATTGTCTTCTGCAATAAACTCTGCTTACAGAGTCCCTCCCTTGCTCGTAGCAGGACTATAAAGAGACTAGCACCACAGAGAAAATCAATCACCTGAAACCAAACAGAACTCAAAGTCTGGTTTTGAAATGCTTTCTGACCCTTTCTGGGATAATTCATATCCTCCTAGTATGAAATATAAATAATAGCTTATAATATAAATATAAATGTATACTTCACATATGATCACCGTATATACACAAATACAACAGATACATATTTTGTCTTTTTCATATCAAAGGAATCTAGGTTCCTTTTGCTAGTAATAGTGAAAATGGTAGCACCAGGCTTCCCCTTTTCTCCTGCTGGTACTCGGTCCTGCTGTGATTCAGCCAGAGGAAGCTGCTCACGTTCCAGTGTGCATTCCAGCCAGCAGGAAGGAGAAAGGCTTCCCTCCCCCTGAATGACTGTCCTTGGAGCCACACATAGTCCTCCCATTTAAATATCACGAAGCCAAATCTAGTTGCAAAGAGGTTGAGAAAACACTTTCTGTTGAATTGGTTGCAATATATGCAACTGCAAAGCATTATTTTTCCCTAGAGAGGGTAAGAGAAACCACACTTAGAGATAGTTAGTGATCTATGCTGTACTTTGTAAATACTTTCTGGCTAATAAAACTGTGAATGCAGTAATGCCTTTAGAGACAAAGTTACTGCATGAGGATATCATTAAGTCCAGCAAAAGAGATGCAAAAACATTACTGATCTGAAAACCTCAACATGCTTTTGTAATTACAATAATTACAATGTCCAAAAAATGTTATGTGCCAACTACTTCATTTTTCCAATGGGGATATGTAACTAGAAATAGTAGGCAGTGATGTAATATCATGTGACTATTTACATAAGGAATTGGAATCAGAAACCACTTAACTGCTAGGAATCTATTCACCTGTGCCTGTGGTGCTTGGGCAGGGTAACTTCCATGGTCCTGTGTCTAGAGTTGTTGAAAGCAGAAAAGCAAAAGTATTTTAATAATCATCCCAAAGGAAAATGAAAACCTTGAAGCAACATATGCACACAGAGGAGTAATTTTAAATTACTATTTAGTGATTTTGCTTAAAATGTGATGCATGATTTCATTAATAGCGAGTGTGGAAGAAACTGATAAAAGAAACTGGAAACAGGAAGTATAACACCCTATATAGCATCAATAGCTATTATCACTGGCGGGGGGTGAAGTACTGAGTAACTGATAAGTTAGTTCAGTGAACTTCAACATATCTTTCTAACCCTTCTGCCATTTTAGATTACATTCTATTTGTACTTTTACAGTTCCTTAATCTTTTTTAAAACAAATTTCCCATTCTCTTGTTATCCCTGAACTTATATATATGTAAAACAATGATTAATAATATCTAATTTGCTTTTTATTGTTTCATAAACAATAATTAATTTATGTCTTTCCCTGGAACTAGTTGAGCATGTTAAATGCCATGATACTAGATAACGGAATATTCTCTCCTAGAAGCAATGATAATTTATGTTTCAAACATGAAATCTTGACTTTTAAAAATGTTTCAGCTATTGCTTTTACTTTCAAAAATATGAAAGAAAAATTGGTGATGATGTCTTTGGAAAAAATTTAAAGAGAACTAAAATCTGGATTATGTATCTCAATATTATTTAATCATTGCACTTATTTACAAATACACTAATGGTAGGAAATGTCATTTCTGGGATTCTAGATATTAATTATAATATTGCCTTATGTGTATTTCATGTCATAATCATAAAAATTGACCAAAGAAGCATAGAAAAATGCATAGATCCTTTTACAAGCAATGATACCTAAAGAAACATAGTAAATAGTATTTGGGTTATGGCTAGGTTACAATTAGGAGGACCTATAATATCTTTAAATATATAGTGCTCAATCCATAGCCCTCAATTCCTAAGTCCCTAATCAATATACTAATGATATTTTTGAACTATTTTCTATACTTGGAATGAAACTAATGAACTTTTTAACTCTACTAGTCAGGAAACTATAATAAGATTGCAAAGAATAAATATAATATTCCTTGCTTTGGGCTGCATTTTTATTAAGCTATTTTATTAGTATCTGTTATCTAGAATATTTCTAGAGGCTCTTATTGATAATATGCCTTTGAGTGATAAACATGAAAAACATTTTTAATACTACTTAATAAAGACTTTACTGGATAAAATCTTTTTAAACATGCTCAATAAAACATAAAATTCCTTTGCATAGAAAAAATGCAAGGGATTGGTGCTATTTGATTGCTCAAGTTATAATTATCAAAATTAATGATTCCACTTTGCACTTGAACAATAACATAATGTATTGAAGATTTAATAGAGAAAATACCATAATGTTTGCATGTGTTGATTGAGAGATATTTGGTCTTGCCTGTATTCATAATACCCTGTCATTTATGTAATGCAGTGTAGCCATTTACATTTAATTTTTTTTTCTCCAAGATAACTTTTGGAGGCGTACCTTTCTCTGGAAAGCCAAGTTCCAGCAGTAGAAAGAATTTCAAAGGCTGCATGGAAAGTATCAACTACAATGGAATCAACATCACGGATCTTGCCAGGAGGAAGAAGTTGGAACCATCCAATGTGGTAAGAGTCCGTACGCCAAGATGCTGGTCTCTAAGAATCATCAATGACATGTTTTTTTTGTAGGGAGTGTTGAAAAGTCACTGCCCATTCATAAAACAAAACATGCTGGATATATTAGGCTTAGCAGTATAAATTATTGATACATTAACATTAATTAAAAATTCAATTTTGATAAAATTTTCTCATAAAATGTGTTGCCAAAAGAAAAATCATAATAGGGGCCAGGGATATAGCTCAGTGGTTTCAGCTCCTGTCTTGCAAGCGCAAGGACCCGGGTTCAGTCTCTGGTAAGCACATAACAATACTGGGCATGGAGACTCACCCCAGCAGCAACCAGCACCACATACCACAGCACCTGGCATGGTGGCTCATGCCTGTAATCCCAGCACTCGGGAGGCAGAGGCAGGAGGATTGCTGTGATGTGAGTTGGAGGCTGAGCTCAGGGCCAGCCTGAACCATAAAGCGAGACCCTGTCTCAAAAAAACCTAAAAAAAAAAAAATCATAATAGCTTAATTTATAGGCAACATGGATTAAACATGTTATAAATACATATGATATGAGAAAAATTGTTCAAGAAAAACAAATATATAAATAAAATATACAAATATATCCATAAATTTATATATAATAATATATAAATAATTTTTAGATGAGAAAAGTAAGATTTCATTGGGAATAATAACTTCATAGGTGACTCTGTGTCACTGATGTTGACTGATGACTCATACTATGTGACTTCCCAGGTTATAGTCTTCTATAATGCATTATTTTTACCTACAGCATTCTCACACATAGCACTCACAAATACACACACATTGTACATACACATACATATTCTGTTAAGCTTTGGATGAAATAGCACCAGAATCCTCCTGTTTCTTCTTTTTCTCTCTCAGAAAATGTTACTTAAGGAAAAAAAGCACAGGCTGCCTTATTTGTCATTACCCCTCAAGTAGAAATAAGATGTTACTTCTGCACAGACATCACTGGTGGTCTTCAGATGTGTCTATTCAGTGCTCAAGCTACAGAGAACTGTGCTATAGAGACTTATTCCAAAATGAACTGTAACTGCAATATGTAGTCTGGTTGTAAATGCAGTTTCAAATAAATAGCAGAAACCTTCCATAACATATAGGTGCTCTAAAAAATATATTCTACTTTAACAAATAATTGCAAGGGCAGACATAGTATAAACTTTTGAATCAAAATTACATGTACATACCGAAAATTTTAGACTTGACAGAAACAAGTAGGATATTTTCTAAGCAGCCACACCAAGGAAAATATTTATATAGAAAATTTTTCAAAGATGTGAGGTCCTGATATTGTTGAGCACTGACTGGGCAATTTTCCAGCTCCTCTGCCCACACACACATTTCTCTGTTGTGCCACCTCAGAGTCAGAAACAACTTTCACTATCTCAGAGAGTCGGTCCTCATAACACAAGTCTGCGGTCAGCCCAGCATTTCAGCTGTTATACAGAGGCAGTTCTTTCCATTGGTAGAAGCAGGCCTTTAAAAATAATCTGTCAAGGAACATAGAAATTTAATTGGAATATTAATTTAGAGAGGCATCATGCCTCAGTTAGTAGTTAGTATGCTAAAATCGAATAGTCAAACATCTATGAAATATATATGGTGTTATAATATATGTGTGTGTGCATAGATGTATATGCACCTATACAGATGTGCAAGAGCTGATAAAAGTCATTAAATTATGCTCCTTTAAATATTAAAATCAGATCAATGCAGTTAAAAGCAAAAGTAGATTTTTCAGATCTTTACGGAAATAGTACTGAGGCAGTGGAATAAATAATTCAGTGTGCATGAATGTTTATATCAACAATGTAAGTGTACTGATGGTTCTGTGAGTATGCATGCATTGTGATATAAACATACTTCATCAAAATTTAGAGGAGTTTTGAATTAGTTAAAAAACAATCAGTTATATAGGTGTTAAAGAGTCAATATCAATCCATAGATAGTAGCTATGTACATAAACCCAAAAATGTTTGCTGCAAAATGTCAGGCCTACAGTTAACAAATAAGCATACAGTGGCTCCTGTCAAGACCAGGGACTTTATGGGCTGGTGGAGGCTGGCAGTGCCATACCAGAGAGAGTGGGGGCCTGGCTACCTGCAGCGGGAGTTCCCCCAGCACCAAGGCTATCTCACTCTCCTGCATAGGTCCTATTGTTCACCCCAAAGCCCGACACACAGGTGCTTGGTGTGTGCCATGGTCAACCCAGAGGGTCTGAACAGCGTATGATCATGACCAACTTGCCTGGTGACCAGCTGCTGCACAATGCTGGGTCTCACTCGGGATCCCTAATGAGGGGTCTGCCCCTCCCCTAACCCATGCTGCAGTGCTGTGCGACTTGGCACAGGAGCAGGCACGGCTTTCGGACTTGTGGCTCACTTTATCTACATCTTACTTGCATGCTTACTTTGTTCCACATCTGCCTATAGTCTGTATCTCTGTTTTTCAGGGAAACTTGAGCTTCTCTTGTGTGGAGCCCTACACGGTGCCTGTTTTTTTCAATGCAACCAGTTACCTGGAGGTGCCTGGACGGCCTGAACAGGACCTGTTTTCAGTCAGTTTTCAGTTCAGGACTTGGAACCCCAATGGCCTCCTGCTCTTCAGTCACTTCGGAGATGACTTGGGCAACGTGGAGATCGACCTGATGGAGAGCAAAGTGGGCGTCCGCATCAACGTCACGCAGACCAAGATGAGCCAAATAGACATTTCCTCAGGTCAGTGAAATCTCCCTGCCGGGTGCTGCTTACATTGCTGACATGACTCCCTAAACTCAGAATGAGTTGTCTTTCATTTTATCAGTTATGTGCTTCTGATTATGCTTTCATTCAGATTTTTGAGATAATTTTTTGTTTATGATTGGATAAATAAATTTTTTGTTTATGATTGGATAATGAAAACTCAGAAAATCACTAGAACAGTGAAGTTTGGGCAGTTAGTATAAACACCTTTTGGCTTCAAAAACAAAATATTCACTTAGAAGACTAGCACTCTTTCTCTTAAATTTAAATCAGCATTTTAAGTATTAGAAGAGGACCATCTGGACTTTATTTCCTGCCCAGATAGTTTTATCAAAAGTTTGTGAGATATTGTTGTAATGGTCCTATTCTTTGTAGTGAACAACTTAGAAATAAGAAATGAAATAAGTACTATTTGCTAAGCAGTGAGTAGAGAACTACCCATCCCTGAGAAAAGTCAGGATGGTGAGTCCAAAGGTATGACTGTGGGTCTGATTTCTAAATATGCGCGTTATTTCATGATGCACTTTGCATACAGCAACATGATTTCCAACACATGCTATCGTGTCCACCCCATCTCTGCAGAACTCTGAGCTCCAAGAGGCCAGAATCTGCATGCTCTGCTTCTGTCTCTAGCTCGTAGAAGAGAGTCTAGAAAAAGAGTTCCAAGCCTGCTCAAGTTCAATGCTCTGTCACTGAATACTTCCCACTGAGGGACATGTTTTACTGTAAAATGAGCTTTGTGCTTCCATGTGTACTATAACCAGAAAGGATTCATGGAAGCGAGAACTATTCTCTCATGAGCATATCTGGGTTATTGAAATCTAAGGCTATATTGACACAGCTAATATCCACTTTCTCTTTTTGTTGTGTTTTGCTTTCTGTGACTGTTCAATTAAAATGATTGATCGATCATATTTTATTATCTCTTCCCCATATCAGTTCACCTGGGGAGATTCAGA
>PVIR01018677.1:0-33082 GCA_004026965.1 Petromus typicus | reverse complement strand
AGACAGGGTCTCGCTTTGTGGTTCAGGCTGGCCCTGAGCTCAGCCTCAAACTCACATCACAGCAATCTTCCTGCCTCTGCCTCCCTAGTGCTGGGATTACAGGCATGAGCCACCACGCCTGGCACTGTGGTATGTGGTACTCATTGCTGCTGGGCATGAGTCTCCACACCCAGTATTAAATGTGGTTAACCGGGGATGGAACCCAGGTCCCTGCACTTGCAAGACAGGCACCAGAACCACTCAGCTAAATCTCTGGCCCAAATAACATTAATTCTAAAAAGAACTAAATCTTAAAATAGAAACAATGTACTGGAACACTAAATAGCTAAAACTGTTGAAGTCCTAGGTAGAAGCAAGTACTTTCTGAACAGAAACCAAGTTTCACAGAAAATAGTCATCATATTGAATTTATAAGACAGCACAGCAAAAACAAAACAAAGCAAAATCAACAGAGTGAAAAGGCAACCTACACAACATGAAAAAATTTTGTCAGCAATTTCTCAGAGAATTCGTCTCTAAAATGGAAAAAGTACTCAAAAAATTAGACCTATCAAATAAAAGAACCAGTCAAAAAATGGCAAGTGAAATGAATAGATACTTCACAGAAGAAGCACAAATGGACAAAAAATATAGGAAGAAATGCTCAACAATGCTAGCCATTAAAGAAATGAAAATTAAAGCAACATTGAGATTCCATCTAATCCTGGAAAGAAGGATCATCAGCAACTCAAATAACAAATGTTGGCAAAGCTCTCTGGAAAAAGGAACACATCTATACTGTTGATGGGAATATAAACTATAATAACCATTATGGAAATCAATGTATTTGAAACTAAAAGTTTCATCTGACTCAGCTATTTACCTTCTTGGAATCTTCCTGAAAGAGTTAAAGACATCATGTTACACTGATAAATACACTCATATTTATAGCAGCACAACTAAGTGGCCTATATATCTATCACCAGAGGGAAATATAAAAGAAAATGGGCTGCTTACTTAAAATGAAGTGTTATACTTCCACAGAGAAAGATAAATTGGAGTCACTTACAGGGAAGTCAATGCACTTTGAGACCATGGTATTGAGTGAAGTAAATAAGGCACACAAGCTTAAATACTGCATAATTTCTCTTATGTGGAATACCCAAAGTATGAATTAAGGGCAAAATAAAGATAATAGAAAGTGAGCAAAGAGATCTTCCTCAAAGGGTAAAGGGAACAAGAGATGGAGAGAGAGGGGAGGGTAGGTAGGGATGGGGATGAGAAAAGCAATAAAGATGTGTTATGTACATATACCAATTACATACAAGGAATGTAAACATTACGTACTGCAATTATGTACAATAAATACAGAGCTAAAATCAATCACAACCTTCCCTATGTAAGCTCGAAGGAAGTCGTTCCTTGGTTTTTCAGCTTTCAGAGACAGCCTATAGTTCTTGGTTCCTAGCTATGCCACTCAGACCACTGCTATAATGATTACTTTTTTTGAGACAGAGTATCACTGTATAGCCCAGTCTGGCCTCAAAATTGTAGTGATACTCTTGCTCAGACATCCTGAGTGTCTGTGGTGGATACAGGCATGCAGTACAGTGCTGGGCTCCCTACCTCCTTCTTTAGCCCTTGAGATTACTCTAAGTCTATCTTGGTAATACAGGATAATGTCCTTACCTCAAGAGCTTTAATTTAAGGATATCTGCAATGTTATGGGCTACATTTGTCATAGATCATATTTACAAAATTTGGAGATTAGGATGTATGTCTTTTTTTTTTTTAGAGCATTGTTTATGATTCTTGCTGAACTAAATTTATACTGAAAATGATGTATATTTAAAAAATACTAACAAAAGATAGATGATCAAATTAAAACAAAATGAGTGATAAAGCTGAAAAGTTACTTCAAGATATGAACTCGATTTCATTAGTCTCCAGAAAAATGACAATAGAAATGATATTTCATACCAATATATATCTAATAAAAGGATCAAAACTAAAAAGTCAAATAAACGCAAATGTATACAGAAGGTTCATCAATTGGAAGTCTCATATCCTACTGTTTAAGAATACAGATTGAGGTCCAGGGATATAGCTCAGTGGTTCTGGAGCCTGTCTTGCAAGCGCATGGGCCCGGCTTCGATGCCCGTAACCACATACAATACTGGGCGTGGAGACTCACCCCAGCAGCAATCAGTACCACATACCACAGTGCCGGGCGTGGCAGCTCACGCCTGTAATCCCAGCACTCGGGAGGCAGAGGCAGGAGGATTGCTGTGATGTGAGTTTGAGGCTGAGCTCAGGGCCAGCCTGAACCACAAAGCGAGACCCTGTCTCAAAAAACCTAAAAAAAAAAAAAAAAAAAAAAAAGAATATAGATTGGTAGAATCCTTTGGAACATGAGTACAATCCTAGATATGTTCATGCTCTGTAAAACAGCAATTCCATTTAAGGTATATAATAAAATATAATATATATGGAATAAGTTTTAAAGTAACAATATTTATAATAACTCAAAAGTGGAAAACAACTTAAATGTCGAACATCTCTCAAATGGGTAAAGTATTGTGATGTCTTCATATAATGAAGTGAGTGAGAATGAATGAGCTCTCAGGAGTGAGAATGAATGAGCACTCCTACAGACAACGACTGAATTTCACAGATTCCGATGGATTTCTGAAGCAATCCAATCACTCAACAAACAGGCAAAACCAACCTGTGGTAGTAGAAGCAAAGGTAATGACTACCTTGAGGAAAAGTAATGCTTTGAGGAGGGAGCAGTAGGGAAACAGGTAGAAGAATCTAGGAAATTAGTAATATTCTGCTCTTTGATTCTGATACTGGTTAAACAGGTATAACTGTTTTTGAAACTTCATAAGACTACATCGTTAAGGTTTCTTTATTTCCCATGATTCTTGTTTAAATTATTTTAAAATGTTCATCAAGGTATTTCATTTAAAAAAAAAACATTTTTCTCAAGGTCCTATTTAATAATGAACTACAGGAAACACTGCGTCTGACAACAGCTAAAAGATAAATATTGTCAATGTGGCATCAAGAACAGAGATCTGAAAAATCCTTAGGACTCACATGGTTCCATGTGGAATTTATGCTCATAACTAGGAAAAAAGAGTATGAAAGAAAGTAATTTCAAACTTCCAGAGCTTATAAAGCTAGGCAACCTGTTCATTAAAGAATTTATTTCTGTTTTCAGGTCCCTGCTACCATTTGATCCTAAGACTTCCTACCAAAGGAGTTACCATGAAATGTCATCATAATTGGAATTTAAAGACAAAAAAATTTAAAAATTAAAAAACATGGGCTTTGGAATTGGAGGGAACTTGAAGATCTCCATTTTAATCCCTTTTTCACTATGGATTATTCATATGTCTTAGGCAATGTTTAACCACCTAAACTTAATCTACCAGAAAGGTATTTATTGTAAAGCCAGAAATTAGTTAAATGAAGGACACCAGCAAATGAAAAAATCTCAAAATGTGGAATTTTTTATTTCACTATTGTAATTTACGGGCAATAGAAAATCTGAAATGAGAGAGAAAGCTAAAAAAAATATAGACTTTTTAAAAAAATTAAGTAAACATTTAAATATTTTAAATGCCAAGAAAAAAACTATAAAGTACTAACAATTTTGAAGAAAAGAAGTCACATCACCAAGATAATTATTTACACTTAAAATGTTCCCATTAAGTTTTTGCAAATACATTTTTTTTAGTTTTTACACACTTTTAATCATTTTGTTTACAAAATTTCCATTCTGCTTCTTCCAACAAAATTTCCATTCTGCTTCTTCCACTTGACAGTAAAATATTTTGTAAGGATATAAGTTAATCTCCATAAAATTAACTTTAACAAATTAGTAATAGTTCATATTAATAGCACTACATTATGACTTGCAAAACCATTTGTTTATTACATAGTTAAGACTTCTGATTATTTGCTTTGTATAAATATTGCAATAACTTTGTCCCGGAACAATACTCAGCAACTTGTTACCTCAGGACCAATGAAAAAGAATCAGAGGAATCTGCTCCGATCTTTCAAAGGTATCAGGCACACAAAAGTACAAAGTATTACAGTATCCAAGGTATTTCTTGTGGAATTTCAGACTAGTAATAGGAATATTAAATATGGAGATTTATAGTGCTAAGATTATACAATCTTTAAAGTCTAGGTTCTGCTTACTTTCTACCTCATCTGACCACCAAAAACAGGGTTAGAGGAAAATGCTCTTGGCATATGAAATTAATTTATGAATTAATGCATCTATGAAAATAATTAATGAAATCATTAATTAATTTTATAATAGACAATTTAAAACTCAGTATCAAAGATAAACAACTAGCAGGACAGTTATGCCTGTGCATAATAACTTTATGAGGATAAAAGTGTTAATTAATAGCTCAATACACAAAAATTTTCATAAAGAAGTATAAAACCTCTATAGGATTAAAGTGATGAATAGCTCCAAACTACACTAATAAAGAATTGATTTGTTGTTCAATATGTTATGATTAGCTCAAATAACCTAAATATTGTCTATAGAAACATGGCTCATAAATTTATTTCTTAGTAAATTTCTCATAAATTTATTTCTTTATATTTTAGAGATAATCACTAGTAAATATGTTCTATCTGCATATCAAAGAACAAAAGAAGAAAAGGGACAGGAGAAAGGGGGAAGGAAAGGAGAATGAGATAGAAGGTGGAGAGGCAGAGGTGGAGGAAAAGAAGGAAGGGAAAGAAGAAAAAAGGAAAAATGTATTTGGATATTGGCTTTAGCAAGTAATTAGTTTGTTGAAAACTGTGGTTATATCTAGAAGATTCTGGTGCTTTTGATCTATTCCAGACATCTAAACCGTCCTTATTATGTTCTAGTAAAACCCATGGGGGTTGTGCCATTTAGAAACTCATTATGATCAGGTGAGAAAATTTCCACATAGGTGTCAAGTTAAGGGAGGCTGACATAGGTTAGAAACAGGCAACCCAGATAACTAGTATTCCTCTTGTTACCTGAGGGAGTTGTGGCTTTGTGGGGACACTACCATAACATGTCCTCCCAAGGGGGAAAGTTCTTCTTATAGAGATTAAAATAGTATACACTGACAAAAAAATAATGTAAGGATCCCGTAGGAGAAAAGGCCTTTAAATGATAGCTCCATAAAATTTAGCCTGGAGCCCCTGATTCATAGCTTCAAGGTAGTATATCCCACTGGAAAAAAACCTGGGCTTTGGATTTAGCTCAGACCCTGAATCTACTATCTCTAGTTAAGTAATATTTAACACATTACAATTTTTTTTCTTTTTCTTTTATTGTATGCAAAACGGTTGCAAAAAAATAAATAAGACTATATGTGAACACAGAAAGGGACGGGCTCTTCACTTAGTACTGAGTGTCTGGCATGATAGAGAATAATGAAGCCTACTGTGGCTACACTTTGGTCCTGACTGTGGGGTGGGGGATGATTTGGGAGGCATGAGTTCCGTGTCAACAAAACTCTAGCACAGGTAAATCTGACAACCAATGTAAATAACTGCTGTAGCCACGGTTGGTGCTGGCCAGAGTAAATAATTTAATAACAAGGTCGCTACTGTCATACAGCCACTTCTGTACATTTTGATAAAAATGTAAACTGCTGCGAGAATGGCGAAATGAAGCACATGAGATCTGCTGGCAGAGTGGGCTGGCTCAAGGGCTGAGGAATGCGGCAAGCACACAGTGGCCAGGGCCTGTGAGAGCTGCTAAACAGATGGACTATGACTAAGGCCCTGAACAAAAGATGTTTAATCCACAGTTCTGTGTGTCTCCCTCGGGCTGCCCAGATCTCAGGTAAATCTCTCTGGTCTGAACTGGTGAAAAGAAAGATCCTTATTCAAAGAAGTACCTATTACCTGATGTATAAAGAATACTGATTAAATGAGGCTAGGCTAGACCACTTGAGGCCTCAATTTATACATTTTTCAAATGGAAAAATATTAGCTGCCCATATATCATAGAGGTTGTTTTTCAAAAGGCTGAAATATGGCCATATATAGAAGGAAATTAGAATTTTAATCCAAATTAACTGTTGGTCTTTATATCAGAACAATAGCTTAAGACTTATTTTTTTAAAACTGAAATTACTTTTGATAACACATATGACCCAAAAATTATTTTCAACTCCCAGGCAACATACACCTTATTATTCAAAACAAGTAAACACAACAAAGATTTACTGTGTACTATTTCATATATGATGCTGCACTGTAAAGAAAAGATGAATAATACAAGGTCTCTATTCACAAGGGTCTCAGTTCAGAACCAATCCATTCAGTATGATGGTTTCATCATTCAACAAATCCATTTAAATCCTAACCTGTCACTTGCCTGCTGTATCCTTTACAACGTACGTATTTCCACTGAGCTTATGTTCTCATCAGTAAAACATAATAGTAATATTATATATCTGCTTAGGATATTTTGAGTCTTCATTAGTAGGGATGACACATAACACATGTAGAGCATCTATAAAGTGGGTTCTACTTTTTGTTTTCATACCAGGGATTGAACTTGGGACCTTGCACTTGTAAGGCCAGCTCCAGAACACTGAGTTAAATCTCTAGTCTAAGTGGGTGCTTCTTAATTACCACAGTTTTCCATTCACAAATGAATGATATGTTCTATTAAAGATAAAAATAGATTAACAATATAAAAGAAGTATCACAGAAAAGAAGGTCTCATCTGATCAGAACTAGAGAAGGCATCCTAGAAGGTGTGGTATTTGAAATCAGCCTTTATGGATGTATAAAATTTCAATACTACAGATAAAAGGCACAAACAGTAAAAATAGACAAGAAAGGCATATTTTTTAAAAGACCCAGAGAAGCAAGGAGTTAAGTGTGCTTGACAAAGAGCATTATTCCAGCTCTCAGAAGTATCTCTGAAAGTAGGATAAGACAGTAATGCAGGAAAAAAGTTAGTTTGAGGTCCTATTATGGAAAATCTTAATATTCTCAGAGAAGATATTGTAATTAATGAGACACTGACAATTTATCAGCAGGGGAATCATTTGATAAGTCCTGGGATTCAGGACTTAGAGTAATTCATAGAATAAGGTAAATAAATAAAAAAGATCAGTTATAAAAGGCTTTCAGGGGTTGGGGATTTAGCTTAGTGGTTCCGGTGCCTGTCTTTCAAGTGCATGGACCCTGGTTTGATCCCCAGTAACCACATACAATACTGGGTGTGGAGACTCACGCCCAGCAGCAACCAGTACCACATACCACAATGCTGGGTGTGGTGGCTCACGCCTGTAATCCCAGCACTCAGGAGGCAGAGGCAGGAGGATTGCTGTGATGTGAGTTGGAGGCTGAGCTCAAGGCCAGCCTGAACTACAAAGTGAGACCCTGTCTCAAAAAAAAAAGGCTTTCAGATGGGAAGAATTTTGGAAACATATAGAAAACCATTTTTCATTAACTATAGCCTAATAACTACTCAGAGAATAGGGCCAGAGATAGGTATCATTGTATGCTTACCCCATAAAACTAAGATAATTTCCACCTTTAAACAAGATATTAAGGTGGGTTTTGTGAGATCCTATCCCAAGTCATACAAGTTAACATTAACAGCAGAAAGAAAAAACAAATTCAGAATTCTCTGCTCAGGGTCTGTCACTTGAGACAGTATTTCCTCTCTTTCAAGCATTTCTGAAAGATAATTACCAGAATAACAAAGATAAATTTTCAAAATTAGGTTGTTATGCTGAGCATGCAAAATGGGTTACAGGCAATTACAAATTACACAATTGGAGCCCGAGATGAATGTTTGTGGACTTACCTCATATTTTAAGTCAGGTAACACAAGAACACTTTAAAATTAACTCTGGAAAACCCAAGAATCATTTCTGGGTGCCTCACAAAAATGGAGCCTTAGCCACCAGCACTTTACAGGAAACAGAGCTGCAACATTCAATAACCCTCTCAGAAATATTCACTGTCTAACAATGAGTGGAACTAGAACCGAAACACATTCACCTCACACACTGACACACACACACACACACACACACACACACACACACACACACACACACGATCCTGAGGTGTTTACCCCATCCTATTGTCTATGGTGCTATTGTGATGTGACAACAAAATATCCCTGAGAACTAAGAAAATGGGGAATTTCAAAATGTAAGATAAGACAATCTTTGTCAGTTTCTTCTCAGACATATTTCCTATCATTCTATTCTTCTTGGAAAAAAAAAGTCTTTCCTGTGTGGGAATTTCAAATGTGAAAAGAAAATACATTAAGTCAAAGACAAATGATCTGGGATTTTTCTCAGAAAAGATCTTTTTCTATTGTTCTTTCCCTCGTAGCAAATGCTCCTTGTTTATTAGCACGGGATCTCATGAAGAAATTATCTAGCATCCTGGGGAACATGAACAGAACTGCTGGGTAATATATTCTGCTATCTGTGGAAAGCCTGAAGACGTAGTTTTTAAGACACTATACTTACTGATTCTATGGGCTACAACAATGATTGATCAATCCAACTAATTTTTAAAGTGTAGCATTAAGAAAAGCATCACTGTTTAGACAGGACAGAAATATTATTGACAATGAGGGGCTGTCTCTTACTCCCTACTTAAATTATGAGTGGTATATAGTAAAGGGGTTTTGTAGGTTGATTGGTAGAATCAACTCAATTCACAGTAATAGGTTATACAATATTTAGGTTGCAATAATGGCTTAGAATAAGACAAAAGAGAGGATTCTCAAGAAAGGTTACAACTCACAAGTAGAAAAAGCATACACTCTGAGTTAAAGGAATAGTAGTCTGATTCATACTACAGCTTTTACATGATTGTTACATTATGATGTAAATATATAATAGCTAGTGCATGTACCATACACAGGTATCATTTTTTTCAGCAAATAAATACACCCTCTCCCACACAAGAACATTATGCACCATTTATGGCCACCGTAGCTTCTGGGAGTATATTCCAAAGCAAAAAAACCTTCAAATTATGGCATTAAAATGTATGCCCTTGAGAATGTGATTTATTATATTTTCAACTTAGATATTTATCCTGAAAGTGTAGCCACCAGGTCTTTATTTGTATAGTAATAAAGTGAAAAATGCTGTGAAGAGACTTGTCACTTTCATCTCCCAAAATAATCACAATGTGACATCAAACAATTGATTTGCCAAATTCAACTGGGGTTACATTTGTACAAACTGACCAGTGTAGGAACTGTATGCGGGAACAAATCAGAAATTCCAAAACAGAGAATTATATAATGCAACCTTTGGATTTCAGAAGGATTTACATTGGTCTGATATATGGCAAAGAAAAACCAACTGGTGCTGCTGATGTCAACATTTCATTATGACGGAAATATGGATAGGATAACCTCAACAGAATGACACAGCAGGAGCCTATGATGGAAAATTTCTACAAAAAAAATCAAAGGCAGAATAGATGTTTTTGAAGTTATATAGCAACTACAATGTCACTTGACACACAAAGCGTTGGCCAATGGTTGTGTTTTACTTGATCCTAAACATTAGTGACATAAATAGTTCGATAGTTTACAAAGAAGGTAAGATGTGCAAGACACTACAGAGAAATTTTCTTAGAGGATTGGGACTGGAACCCATCAGAGATCATTTACATTAGAGGAAAAAGCTAGTGTTTCTGCCCAGGGAATTATGCGAATATATATATACAGAGAGAGAGAGCACACTGGTGAGCTGACAGGTGAAAAGGCAGGTGCAGATCCCAGAGACCTACGATAACAGAAGGAAAACCAAAAAGTGGATAGTTGTGCTTTAAATAAGGGACAGGAAAACAAAACATGTGCTCTCAGTGTAAGCAGTACTTTATCTGGAACATTCAATTTTCACATGTGAAGACTGCCTTGAGTGTGACAACTGAAATAAAGACTAATTTTTCTTTTAAAAAATGGAAACATTTATTTTCATAAAAGTCATTTTGATATTTAAGACATGGACTTCACAATTCTTGCACCCAAACTGGCAGACACTAATGCCAACTTTATCAGATGCTACCTTTAAAAATTCTTACACAGATTTTGAAATATTTCTAGAATTTGAATTGTAATCCTCAATCTGTCAATCTATTCCAGTTTAAGGATTAAAATATTTTGCTGTATAACATTTTTACATCTTATAGGAAAAAGCCATACTAATATATTTCAATAATTTTTCAGGAAATATTGTCCAGTTTTCCTCCCACAGAAATATTCTGCTAACATAATTCTCCCAACAAATTCACTCATTATTCATTATAAGTTGGTTAATCTTGAAAAAATGCTATAGTATGAAATCATCCTATCCTGGAACACTGTATCCATTTTTATATAATAAAGTATTATTACTCTGTGAAATACTCCTCACATTATTTCTACTTATTTCTTGCTAAGTAGATACATGGAGAAATTTCCATTGTTTATAAATTATCCAGGTATTTTGTTATAGCAACAGAGACTAAGATACCCATGGGTCAATATGATAATTATAATTTATTCCTTTTTATCTTTATTCACCAAACTTTTAAAGCTTTGTTGAGAAGCATCATCACCTTATTCATATTACTGTAAATAAATGTGTTGTACTATAAAATGTCTAGTAACTGCTAAATTTCAATAAGATGTACTTTTTATCACGGTGTTAGTAATTATACAGCTTTTATTTTACTAAATTTTTATTTTAAATCCAGAAATTAGGCTTGAAGTTATGTAATGTCCTTCTAGAACACAGAAACATACTTTATCTCCTTTACACACTAATGTAAAAAGGCATATTAACTGATTTTTAAACATCTTGAACTAGCCTTGCATTTCTAGAATAAATCCTGTTTGGCAGTGCAAAAGTATTTTCCTAAAACACTTGAAACTGAGTTTCAAATTTTATTTGATTGCTGTTCATAACTTGTAAGGATTTTGTGCTGGTTTTGTTGGGTATTGGTATTGGGGTGAAACTACAAGTGACATAATTTTCTACAGATGAACTCTCTCGCTAAGAAAAGTAGAAGAAATTTTAAAAGGAGAAAATTTCTTTAAAGACACTAAAGTGCTATGAAACAGTAAGGACTAAAGGAAATTAAAATAGAGAGGGCAGAACATTTCAAATGGAAGCTTAGGATCTGCAGCTGGCGGGGGGAGCTAGGGCTCCACATGGGCAACAAGCACAAACAGACCCAGATACAGAGTTGTTACTAGGAGTAAAGAAACCATTTTCTCCTCTCTTGCTGTCTCTTTCTCCCTGTCTCTCTCTCCCTATCTGTCTCTGTCTCTGTCTCTATCTCTGTCTCTGTCTCTCTCTCCCTCTCTCTCTTTTGACTGAAGTATTCAAAGTAGAGATGTAAAGGTCAGCTTTCCCCTCAAGACATTTTCTAAATTCAAAAACTACACAGCTCAGAAAAATGAGGATTGACACTCACATTTTTATGCTATTGTTAATTGCTGATTTCAGCATGGCTAAGACTCTTTCCCCTGACATTTGTCAAATTCTAAAATTAAAGAAGGCAAGAGACTGAATAGCTATAGTTACTCTGAAGAATAAAAATTTCTAGTCTGTGGTACTGAAGACAAGTGTGCTAGGCTCTCATTAAAGGCACTAAAGAACAGGCAGCAACAGGGTACAAGAGATGCCTTTCAAATACAATTCTAGCTTCACTCACATTGGTCCATAATTGACTGGACTAAAGTGATAACTCTCAAACCACAACTTATCTGCCCATTACTATACTTACTACGTTAAAGAACAAATGAACCCTTTCTGGTGAAAGGTACCATCAGGGACCTACCTCTACCTTAAACACAATTTCTAACATCACCTACAAAAAAATACTAGAAAAATATAGAACAACATGAATGAAAACCAGAAAAAACATAAAAAACAAATCAATCAATAAGTAGGTAAATAAAACAAAAATCAATAAACAATTACTTGCAATAACTATGGCTAATATTCTCAAGAAATCAAAGAAATTTGACAGAACGATTTTATCAGAGAATTTTAGTTTATAAAAAAGGATGATTTATGGGCTGAGGATTTAGCTCAGTGGTTCCAAAGTCTGCCTGGCAAGTGCAAGCTCCCGAGTTCATTCCCTGGTAACAACACACAACAATGCCAGGTATGGTGACTCATGCCCACCAGCAATCAGTACCACACCACAAGGCTGGGCACGGTGGTTCACACTTATAAGCAGGAGGCAGAACGACTGCTAAGAGTTCAAGGCTCACCTGGGCTACATAGTGAACCCAGGGCCAGCCTGAACTACAAAGCAAGACCCTGTTTCAAAAAAAAAAAAGAGGATGTTTTAAAAGTAAAAGACATCTGAAATTCAAACTGTTACATATTGTATTTTTAACAAAACTTTCATTATGTTTTTGTGCAAATTATTTTCAAGTTAATAAGAAGATATGATACTAGAAACTAGAATAAACAAATTGAAAAACTCAATGAAAAAATAAGAGTTCTCTAACATTGAAGTTGATAAACAGCATGTGAGTGTATATATATATATATATATATATATATAGAGAGAGAGAGAGAGAGAGAGAGAGAGAGAGAGAGAGAGAGAGGTCAAATGCTAAACAATATGTTTTCTACATAAACTACCACTGAACTACACCTCTAGCTTAGGAAGCCAGAGTTTTATGTAGAGCATATTTAACAAGCAAGATTAGACTGAAGAATAAATGTTGTATATAGTAACAACTAGATATATATCTCCAAGAACTTTCTGGCTGGTTAGAAACTAACATCTTATATTGAACTAGAGTTCAAGAGAATATTTTTCTGTTTTGAAAGACAAAGTAAGTAATTATCACTCACAGGAAGGTGTGTGAATACAGCAAAGGTGCTACGCAGAAAGGCAATGAGGTCTATCAGGTAATCACTGGCTTTGTTATCCGAATCTCCCGTCATCCAGTCATAGTCCGCCAGCTGGAGAAACTGGTCAATCTTCTGGTTTAAGTTTGTATAAATCTCTTCTTCAGCTGCATGCCTAGCATCCTGTAAAATAACATGAAATCTGAAAAAATGATTTCAATTTTCAGATTTCCAATGTGAAACAGGCAGAAATTTATGTAACTTCTATACAATACTATCTACCACCAGAGACATTTCTATCCATTAAGTAACATAGCTAGGCATAATGAATCACATCACAGTCTCCATTTTTATTTTCCAAAAGCAGTGTCACCGTGTGGGCTCAAGTTCCCTCCTTCTTCTTCCTCTCCATTCTCATCTTCTCCCTCCTCTTTCTGCTCCACCACCACACACATGTGCTACACTTTGCTTCATTAATTAGGGAAACTGCCTTCAGTACCGTCAAGCAATATGCATCTTGCTTCTTATCTGTGTTCAAAACTAAACTTTCAACTCTTCATAGTCTGTGATTTTTTTAACTTTTCTGTAACTTCAAGAAATCTCCTTCTGGCAATATTATTCTCTCTATATCTACTAGTTTGTTCACACGGCTTGTATGGATACTTTAGTTTCTATCACTGGTAAGTGAAACAGGTCTCTGCTTTCTTTATAATCAAACTTTTTCAAAGACTGATAAATTGTGATCACGTTTCCTAAAATAAACTATGCACAAAACTAACCCTGAAAGATGCTATAATAATGGCAAAAGTTCCCAGATCACTTCAGAGCAAGATACTCAGTATAAGAGATTCATGATGAATTCTAGATTTAGGAAGTATTATGAGACCTGTGTGTGTGTGTGTGTGTGTGTGTGTGTGTGTGAGAGAGAGAGAGAGAGAGAGAGAGAGAGAGAGTGTGTGTGTGTGTGTGTGTGTGTGTAACAGATGTGTATCTATTACATCAGGATGGTTAGGATGTTAACATCAAAAATCCAACAACAGAGCTGTGTGAGCATGTGTGTGTGTGTGTGTGTGTGTGCATGCGCGTGTGTAACAGATGTGTATCTATTACACCAGGATGGTTAGGATGCTAATATCAAAAATCCAACAACAGGGACAGCTTCTAGTTGTTACTATATCCAACATTTATTCTTCAGTCTGATCTTGCTTGTTAAATATGCTCTACTTAAAACTCTGGCTCCCTAAGCTAGAGGTGTAGTTCAGTGGTAGTTTATGTGGAAAACATATTGTTTAGCATTTAAACTCTAACACCATGGAAAGAAGGAAGGGAGGGAGGGAAGGAAGGAGAGAAGAAAGCAAGGAAAGAGGGAGGGAGGTAAAGATGTGGAGGGGGAGAAGGACAAAAGAAAGGAAAATCAAAGAAAACTTGTCTTCCTATGCCACGCCCCCGCCGAATAAGGCGTGACAAAATAGGGACTGGGGTCCCGGGCGGACGACCCCTGTGCTTGAGGCTTGAGGCTCCCCAGGCCTAGAGCCTGACTTGAGTATGCTTCGCCAGGAGGCGCACAGTTAGCCCAACAGTATGTAAAAACAAGCCGCTTTCTCCCTTCTAAACTATTCTGTTTTTTCCCTGTAAACTGTTCTGTGCTTTCTCACCAAACAAAAATAACATAAGCGGAAAACACCTTGTTAGACACAATAAGTTTCAGCTAGAATAAAATAACATGGCCACCTGGCAAAAATAAATTAATGCTCACATAAAATCTATGGAAACAAGATTTAAAAAATAACAAAGGTCCACTTCCTTAGAAAAGTTGTGTACAAAACACACTGATCTACAAAGATTTTTGTGGTCATAAAAAAAATCATCACTATCTCACACGACCTTACACAATGTCAAAATAATTGATCACTGTTCTGTTTCTGTTCTTATTTTTTCCTTAAACTTTTGTTAACCTGTAATAATCACCCTTATTTTACAAGCCAAAAAATCATATATAAAAAAGGCTTCACTTCAATAAAAATTACAACAACATCACAACCTCTCTTGTGGTAGTGTGTTGTCTGTCATCGCCGACTCCGTCCATTCCTGACTTCAGTGCTCCCTAGATCCCCACGCCGCGAGCGGTCTGTGACATTCCTATGACATTTTATGGGAAAGTCTACTTTTGGCTGTCTTTATCCCTCTAATATCAAATCTTCTCAACTCCTCTGAGCAGCCTAATTAATTCCTATGGCTTCCAGGATTTCTGTCTTCAATACAGAGCCACTCAGTTCAACTATATCCTTACTGATTTTATGCCTCTTAAATTTGTCACAAACAGAAGGGTTTAGACACAGGGAGGAAATAAATGAGTAGAAAATTTAAGTTGCTACTGATGTCAGTCATATCCATGAATATTTAGATCACATATTAAAACTTTTGAATGTGATGGGCTGAACTTAGAGAACTGTTATTTTGCAAATATAAGAAAGACTAGCCACAATGGTGCACACATGTAATTCTAGCACTTAGGAAGCTGAAGCAGGAGGACTACCATGAGTTCTAGGCTTGCCGAGATTATATAACGAGTTCAAGGCCAACCTGAACTAGATAGCTAGACCCTGTTTCAAAACCAAAACAAAACAAATTTAAAAAGACAGAGAGCGAGAGTTTGAAGGGATATAACTTTAGAGTTATAGATATAACTCTATTTTTCAGTTTTGTTCGTTTTCAATTTAAATATCAAAAATTACTACTGGTATTTGCTTTTCTAAGAAAACAAAATTCTTGATAAATAGTTACTCTCAAGAGGAATTATAAATTATCCCGAGGAAAGAAAACCATAATAGTAGACTGCCCAGACTATATACTACAGCAGAAGCATTCCCACTGTACCACTTTTTCTCTTACCTTAAAAGTTGTGGTGCCATAGAGCTTCGTGGTATGGACTGTTTCTGGAAGCACATTAGTGATATTGGTGATGAATTCTTCCAAATACTTACAAGATTTCTCCAAGTGTGTTGTATTGATAATAATCTGAACAAGCTAGAAAATAAGAAGCACAGGTAAAAATGATTTGACTTTTTCCCAGAATGAACAGATAGTATAAATCTGTTAGCACTAAACCAAAAAAAGGTGTTAAGTAGCAGAGCCATTTATATTCTGCAGAATGTATGTGAAGATGTTGGTTTATGTAATGATTTCTCTAAGAAGGTCTCCCAGAACTTGAAAACTTTTTGTATTTCTCCTTCTATAACAATATTTGTCACTCTATTTTAAACCCATTTTGTTCTGTTTTTCTAAAAGCCACACAAAGAACAAAAAGTTAATACTCTTTAGCATAGTGTCTGCTAATAAATAATTTATAAATAAAATAGGAAATGAAATAGTAACAGAAAGTTTCAAAATTAGGCATCATGAAAAGAGAAATATTAGGAAAGTTTGTAAAATGTCAACAAACTATATTAGTTAGAGGAAATAACATAGGCATTTAAGTCAGAAAAACCAAAGGATTAACAAATTACTGATTTTGAGAAAGTTTCCTAACCTAATTCCTTGTCTATAAAAGGTTAATAAGAATTGCTAACCCAGAATTGTATGAAAATCAAAAATTCTGTTATTAATACTATTTTCCTTTTCATGTAGAAGAGATTCTTTAAAAAGATAATATTGGGGCTAGTGTAGAGGTCAATGATAGAAAATGAGCTTAGCATTTGCAAGGCCTGTGTTTAATCCCCAGCACAGACACTAAAAAAGAAAGCTTGAGATGACAATGAGGAAGAACAATTATTTTATCTATAAAATATTGAAGTTTGTCAAGAAATTCAAAATTTGTATTTTACACTGTCTTCCTATAACCTTGGAGAAGTTGATAAAATGAGTGTAATCATTACTTTCATTTTATCATAAGAGAAGAATAAAGTGCTTTACTATCAATCCTATAATATAAATGGAATCAATAAGGATCAGCCTTACTAAAGGTTTTAAGAAACAGTGACTTTTGGGGCTGGGGATTTGGCTCAGTGGTTCCAGCGCCTGTCTTGCAAGTGCAAGGACCTGAGTTCGATCCTTGGTTAACCACATAAAATACTGGGTGTGGAGACTCATGCCCAGCAACAACCAGCACCACATACCGCAGTGCCGGGCGCGGTGGCTCACACCTGTCATCCCAGCACTCCGGAGGCAGAGGCAGGAGGATTGCTGTGATGTGAGTTTGAGGCTGAGTTCAGGGCCAGCCTGAACTACAAAACAAGACCATGTCTCAAAAAAAAAGAAAAGAAACAGTGACTTTTGAAACATAATAACAATGGGTAAGGCCACAGGTGAGATTCTAGAAAATTCTCCTAGACAGAAAATTAGGGAAACAATGGGAGTAGATCCCTATATTGTTGCATATCTCTTCAGACAAGTCCATATACATCAGCAACTCCTTTCCATTCAACCAAAGTATGAATTCAGAGACTTGAGGCTTTGGATATAAGACTACATCTTCTATAATATTACTCAAAATATTAGATATTTAATTTTTGAGTTGGGGAGGAGCCCACCAAAACTCTTTCATCATGTTTCTCCTTCAGAATAAAACTAAAATCACTTTTAAAATTTAAACTATTTAAGTTAAATCACTCTTCTTTTTGAGTAGGAATGTAGCAACAACAAGGATGTCTTGATGATGAAGTCAGAAAAGTAATAGAGTTAATTTAGAGAACTGGAGAATTTCTATTTTAAAATCAGCATTACCTACAGGGAATATATTCTGTCTATCAAAAGAAATTCTATTAATAAGGAGGAATCATGTCATGTTAGTGAGATAAAAAACAGGCAGTCAAAGAGAAAATTGTCCTGTTTTTTAGGATATTGGCAGCTTAAAAAAAAAAAAAAAAGGAGGCGGATTCACTGGGTACAGTAGTAATTTCCCATGACTTTTTAAAGATCTGTCAACACAAAAGATCACCATGAATTACATCAATTGGCTGTCAGTCACTTTTGAAATGTTTCATTGCTGAGCACAGAATAGACTATTAAAACATCGGGGGATTACAGTAGATACCATGTCATTTTCAGAGAGAATATTGTCTGTTAATGAGCCCTAAGTGATATCTACTTCTGAATGACAGCTACCAAAATCCTTACAAGGGCATTTACAAATGTAAAAACAGATGCTTTGGGGGTAATTTTGAACTTAAAGATGAAATGAAGCAATTTCATATATCAACCATCATCATAGTTTGAGCTCCTCTGATAATGTTTTAACCCCTGGTTGACAGTCCATGCTGTACTTAGCACTGTTTCGAGGACACAGAACAAACAACAGATCAGATACCACTTTATATCTCTGATATAAAACTGTCTGAAAATTGCCCAGAAAAAGAGAACTTCAGAAGGAAGTCACTTGTCACAACTAAATGAGTGAAGTCACTTAGGTTAAAATCCCTTAATAATTAGAAAATTTTTAGTCTCTCTTTGGTACTGGAAAGAATCTAACAGAAAGGCATTGAGTACAGTGTGGAGATCACTTCTCCAATCTTGCTCCAAATACTTCAAAGACAATGAAGCTATGACTGACAGATGCTCTATTCTTGAGAAATTCTAGGGGCAAAAAAACCTGAGTCATTTTCAGTAGTTTAAAATTAAACTGAAAATGCAAAAAGAGGTTTCTTTTTTTTTAAATCTTTATTGGTACATTAAATACACACATCATGATTGCACTCCATAATGGGGATTGTACCAGTATAAGACACAACTTAATTCTCATTTTTTCCCATAGCCCTACCCACCCTACCACCCGCCCATATACATAAAATTTGTTTCCTTACTAAAAAAGAGGTTTCTATTCTCAAGTATAAATTACTCTTAGAATGCATGTTATCTGCCTATATTAGAAATGCTTTTAATGTTTTCAAAACAGAGAATTCAGTACACTAAAACCTGAGGACGAACTTGAAGCAAGAAAATGACAAGGTGCACATAAATGACCTCAAAAACAGGCTAGCCAGAAGGCAAAGAAATAAACAATGGAATTTGTTCTCTTTTGCAAAAATGAGTTATCACCAAGATTTCAAGGTATTTTATCTCTTTTTCACTCCAATCAGGGTACAGAATGTTGTATCAACTAGGGGTTTTATAACATCTCCAATACTAAAACATCTAAATTACTGAAATATACAATCATCCTGTCTACTGGTGACCCTGAGGCTTCCACAGACAGATGTACCAGAAGAACAGACAGTGGATGCAGCAAACTGCAGAGGGTGATGAGATACTCAGATCAGATATTCTCCAGGAGAGGGCAAGTGGCCGGTCATCACCTTGGAGAGCGCTAAACGAATTTGTAAAACAGATCAGCTATTGATTGTCTTTATCTATTGCCTCCCAGTATCAGAGTGAGGCAGAACCAAGTTCAAGTGAACAGGAGGACAAGAAGCAGAGTTCAACCTTGCAGGGAGCTGACTTAAAGCCAGCAGGAGATACATGGAGTATTGCAGTCAAAACAAATCAGGTTCCACTCTCATAGGCAGAAACCAGGTTGAACTTTAGTAAACTAAAAGTTCATGCTTCCTAAGATTATCTATCCATTGCCTCACCATAAATCCACGACTGACTTGCTGGGCTCAATCAACATAAGGCTCTGTCTCCTTACTCTGTCTGCCAGTGACAGCACAGACATGCCCTGAAGTAGATGTATTTTTTTCCTTCTTTTTTTTTTTTTTAGGGGAAGTTTGTTTTGGTTTTTCCTTTTTTTGCCTTTGATTGTATGATCTTGTTTTTATATGAGTGAGAACATTGTTTAAAGTTTTCTTCTGGTTGTTATTCTGTTCTGGATTTTATTTCTTCCTTCTCTCTCTCCTTCTTGCTTTTTTCACCACTTTCCCAAAGTTTGCATAATCTTCCGCTGTCTTTCAACTCTTCTTCTACTCTCTTCCTCTTCTATTTTTCCCCCCAAAACCCCTTTTAAATATTCTTCCCCAAGGTTAAAACTGCCATATTGAGAGCGTATTTAAAGTATACAATTTTCTAATTTGCTTCATATTTTGTTATATAGCCACAACTCTAGTTCATACAGATAAAGGTAGCAAATTAATAGTTACTACCCTTTGTCATTTTCTAGGCTATGTTTGATGCTTTGTTAGCACTTGTATTACTACTTTTGCCAAGAATCAGTTGTTCTTCCTGATTTGTCAAGACTCAGATTTCCTGTGGGTGATAAACACCACCATAGGCCAGTGCCAAAAAACAGAGGGTAGGCCAAGTACATGGCAATTTCAATCCTCACTAAACTGAACAAGGTGGATCTTGCAGGTTACTCTAAACCCTAAAGCCAACTATACCTGTAAGTCCTCTCTGAAAAACAGTCATGTCCTATTGGTTCTTCTTACTAGAAACAAAGCTACCTACCATAAACAATTTACAAGCATCAAACATGGAATTAAACCAACAGACAAACAAAATGAAAAAATACAAAAGCAATATATAAAGCTCCCAACTTCCAGCTTGACAAAGAAAAACCAAGGAGTTAATGAAGCAGAATTCTTCATCTGGACTCTGAAGTGATGACAGTGGAAGTAACAAAGCAGATGAATGAGGCTCTTGAAAAAAAAAATCACAAATAATTTCTCAGATAACTACAGAGATAGATGATGATCAGAATGAAGGACATGGTTAGTAATACAGACTAAAAAAAAAATAGAGGAGCTAAGGAAAATGATGAAAACCATGACTGCTTCACATAAGACAGAAAAAGAACCAATAAAACAGATTCAAACAGATATTCAGGACATTAAAAACTCCATTGAAAGTATACTCAGTAGAATGAAGCCATGACAGAAGAAAATATCAGTTATAAAAGACAGAATTATGGTTATAAACCATGAAAAGAAAGAATTCATAAAAATGGCAAGGTATCATGAAAAACAAATCTAACAGCTGCCAGAAGATGCAAGGAGAATTAGATTGATTGGAATCAATGAAAAAACAGGAGACAGCACAAATGACTTAAAAAAAAAAAAAACTGTTCTCAAAAGTAATGGAAGAAAATTTCCCAAGCATAGAAAAAGGATTTGACATATAGATGAGTGAGGCATATAAAACTACAGTTATGCAGCCTCAAAAAAGAAAAAAATCAACATCAAGGCATATAATTGTCAAGATTCTAGAAATACAAGAATAGAATATCAAAAGTTATCTGAGAAACAAAATAAATCACTATAAGAGAAAGCCCATCAGAATTACAGCACACTTCTATCACAAACCCTCAAGTCAAGGAAAGCTTAAAGTGGAGTATCTCTAGCCTCAGAAGAAAACAACCTTCAGTCCAAGCTGACATACCCCACAAAACTACATTTCAAAATAGATTGAGAAATAATTTATTTCCATGACAAAGAACACATGAAGATATTAATGACCAACATACCAGCACTCTAAAATGTTCTGAAGGATATTCTAGAAAGAAATAATAAAGATGATAATTCCATGAACCCCCCAAAAGTGAGTCTATCAGGCAAGGTAAGTAATTAAAAAGGGGGAAACCAACATTAAGAACTACAAAAGAAACAAACAACAAGAAAATAACATGATGGGGATAAATAAATACATATCAGTTATAGCTACCAAAGTAAATGATATGAATTCACCAATCAAAAGAAACAGGCTGGCAGAATGAATCAAGAGCAAGATCCAACAATATGCAGCATACAAAAGCACATCTAATTCAAAAAGAAATTTATAGAGTGAAAGTCAGAGGGTAGAAAACAATACTCCATGCAACAGGAACCTAGAAGAAATCAAGGACAGCTATTCCATTTCCAGATAAAGTGGATTTCAAGTCAAGATTCATTAATGGAGACACAGAAGGTCAGCAAAGTATTTCATGTATAGCTAAAATTGTAATGAATGTTTTCATTATGTATATCTAAAATGTACTAAAAATTTTCAAAAATAAATGATACATGAGATATAAATAGGAGGATAGCATCATGTGGCATTTGCAAAAGTTATACTGAATAGGATAAATCCAAATCATTAGTCATTTCTTCAGCTTTCTTGTGGTGCTACTATAAACACAAAAATATAAACAGCCAATATGCTTTCATTAATGACACTCTGAACTTTTTAAACTATACCTATAAACCAACTTATTTATGTTCTTTTTCTTTCTCTCTTTTCATCAATTCATCAGTTAAGAACTTCTTATATGCCAGAGAAGTGGACTACAACTATGTATAGTGTACACAGGCAAAGTGCCTGGCTTCATGAAGAGCAGAGTCAGCACTCTCAGTATGTTTGTATGTTTATACATGATAAGTCTTATCAATAGAAGTGAAGATAAAGAGGTATATAGCAGTGATAGTTCTCACCTCTTTTCAAATAGGATGGTCTAGGAAGTACATAGTAAAGAAATAATATTTTTATGATCTATATCACATATATTCTTTCTCATCAGATTTTTATCTTAAGTTAATCAATGTACACCTTACAAAGAGGTACTATTTCTTTGATTCATGTAAAAACTTTTTAAACAGCCAATTTTCTTAGATTTTGACATTAATAAAGTGCTTTCGTTTTTTCCATGATACAAATATTTTTAAGTTAATGTGGAGTTAGAATTTTTAAACCTACTTTAAAGCTTATTTCAAATTCATTTAAAACTTAATTCAAACTATTCACTAGTTGACTGTCTTTAAAGTTATTTACACTGACAATCTTTCATGATTTTAAAACTAAGATGATAAATGTTATGGCAAAGAAACAGTAAATATATTCTAAATAATTACATAATAATACAAATAAAATATAAGTGTAACATATCTAATGTCACATTTCTGAATAACAAACTAATTTATTTTATCTCAACTGCACATCTTATTCTAACCTTTTGACTTCCTTTAATTACATTTTCAAATTTTGTACTAAACACTGTTTGCCTGCCCAGACTTCTTTGAAATAACAATCACTATGTATTTACTGTGGTTCAGACACTGTTTAAAGTACATAGAATGCTCAATTAATCCTCACAATGCTATCATAAAATGCATGCTACTATTGTCTGCACTTTACAAAAAAGCCAAGTAATTTCTCCAAGAACATGGCTATTCAGAGGAAGATTAGTATTGGAACTCAGTCTGCTTGTGAATATACTCTCTCAAAAAGAACTCAGCTGCTCCTTCTATAGACCTAGAGAAGCAGTCTGTGTCAAGACACAACAGTTTCCACTGTCATCACTCGTATGCAATATAGTTCTAGAAACATTAGTCAGAGGAATTAGACAAAATAAATAAATAAAAAGAATAAGGATGGGAAAGATACATTATCGTTATTGTAGTGACGTGATACCATATATAGAAAACCCCAAAACTCCAGCAAAAGACTTTTAAATTTAATAACCAAGTTAAGCAGCATTGCTAGATACAAAATAAATCAATGGCATTCCTCTACACAGATAACAAATTCACAGAGAGAGAGAGAGATTAGAGAAGCAATCCCTTTCACAATAGTACCCAAAAACTGAAAAACTGAAACTGAAAAATGAATCTAACAAAGGAAGTGAAAGATCTCTACACTGAAAACTATAGTACTCTGAAAAGGGAGATTGAAGAGGATAACAGAAAATGGAAAGACATCCCTGGTTCTTGGATGGAAGAACGAGTAAAGTGAAAATGGCCATATTTCCAAACTTCTTATGCAGATTCAATGTAATCTCAATCTAAATCCCAACACCATACCTCATACAATTAGGAAAAACAATTCTAGATTTCAGTGAGAACCAGAAGACATCTGGAATAGCAAAGGCAATTCTGGGCAACAAAGGCAAGGCAGGGAATATCATAATACCTAACTCTAAATTATACTACAAAAGTACCATGATAAAAACAGCATAGTACTGGCAAAAGAACAGACCTGAGGATCAATGAAACAAAGCAGAGGACGTAGAAAAGACTCCATTCCATAATGAACCACCTTATCTTTGATAAAGGAAACATACGCCTTCACCGGATAGTCTCTTGAATAAATGGAAGAACTGGCTTTCTACACAATGAAGATTGAAACTAGATCCGGATCTTTCACCACACACAAAAGTAAAATTGAAATGGGTCAAAGATCTAAGCATTAAAAACAGAAATACTAAATATGCTGGAAGAAAGAATAGGTAAAATGCTTGAGGACATAGGAATAGGCAAAGACTTCTTGAACAAAACCTAGAAAGGACAATATATACTACAAAAATCACCAAGTGTGACCTCCTCTTTTTAAAAAGTTTCTGTACAGTAAGAGAATTCGCCAACAGAGTGAAAAGATAATCCAGAGTGGCAAAAAAGTTTTTATAGCTAGTCATATAAAGGACTATTATCTAGAATATATAAAGATCAGACTCCCCAACTTTAAAGACCAAAGGCAAAAAAGGGCATCTGAAAGGAAAAGATACTTCTCAGATGAAGAATTAGAAATGGCAAATAAATATTGAAAAAATGTTCAATATCATTGATCATTTGTGAAATGCAAATTAAAACTATGCTGAGATTCCATCTCACTCCCTAAAGGGTTGCTGTCAAGAAATCAACAATAACAAATATGGTGGGGAGTGTGGGAAAAAAGGAACCCTTCTCCACTGTTGGTGGGAAAGTAGACTGGTGCAACCATTATAAAAATCAGTGTGGAGTGCTCTCAAAAAACTAAAACTAGAGGTTCCATTTGATCCAGCTATGACTCTTCTTGATATCTTTCTGGAAGAATTAAAAGCAGCACATCACAGTGATAGTTTCACATCCATGTTTATAGCAGCACAGTTTATAAGAGCTAAATTATGGAAACAGCCCAAATGCTCATCAATTCATAAGTGGATTAAGAGGATGTGGTTTATTTATGCAGTGAAGTACTACTGTGCCATAAAGAAGGATGAGCATCAGGCATTTATGGCTAAATGGATGGACTTTGAGACCATATTCTTAAATGAAATAAATCAGACACACATGTTTAAGTACTGCATTGTTTATTTGGTATGAGAAACCAAGAGTGGAAATAAGAACTGAAATGTATAATGGATGTTGGGAAATGGGAAGAAAGTGTCCAAATGGGAAGGGAAAAAGAGAGGAGGGAAGAAGAAAGGAAGGCCCAAGAAAAAAGTGAAAACAGAAGGAAGAAATGGAAACAAGGAATTTTTACAAGGGGAAAGAGGTTGAGGAGGGGGATGAAATAAACTTAAATTTTAAAAAATCAAATGATAATCAATTGCTCTTTCTGTAAACCTAAAGAAAGAAGCACTAAAAAATTGGCTCTTCCCACTGAATGGACTAGAAAAATCGCATACAGTTTGAGAGAGCAAGTTGTATAGGTGCTAGTTCTACAGGTGTTGAATTTGCTCAGGTGGAAAAACAAAGAAACTACAGGGGGAAAAAAAGAGCAAAACAGCAAGTGTGCAGACAGAAACAGAGCATATTAATAAAGAGAGAGACAAAGAAGATAGCGTGTAAACCTTAAAACAAAATAGGGAAGCAGACATTAGTTTATGGAAACAGTTAAGTCTTAAGATAATTATCTGACATCTTGAAGCAGGATTCCATGAGTTCTGTTTTCTCATAATAATCCCATTGTTAAACTAGATTTCTGCTCTCTGACACAAAGCTATTTCTAACTAAAATAATTTCCATGTTACTCTGGACCTTTTGTAAAATCTCTATCTTGGTTAGGATGAAATAATTAAATCAATATGAAAGGCAGCACAATATAGTAAAAACGAAAAGGTTTGAGAAAAAAAAAAACAAACCCAGACTTAAGTCCCATTTCTACTTTTGCTAGCTATATGACCTTGGGCAATCTCCCTGAACTTTAATTATGCCTTCTATAAAATGGGAATAATAACACATGCCAAGCTGCTTCAAATGTTACTGTACTAAATGAAATTGTATTTGTGAGTGGGCTTTGAAGAATATAAACTGCTCTACAAATGTTACCGATTATGATGATGCTTCCAGATGTGAACTCACTTTAGGTACTTATAGAGAATATGTCTTTTCCTTCCAAAGGTGAATAATATAGCTATTCAAAGTCTTTCTGATGGGTAAGGAAGAAAATCACTTTATATATATGTTTCTATACATGCACACACCATCATAACAGCCAAAAGAACTTAATATGTATGAAGGCCCCATTTATTCATAAGCAAAGATACTGATAAGGACTGTATATTTGTTGAAAAACACTTAGTGACTTAGAATAGAATGGAGGAGTGCTAAAAGTGTGATAAGATGGATAAGCTCTTGTTGGTTTTGCTATTATTGCCTGATTTACACAGTGTGCTCTAAAGGATATTGGAATCAGGAAAGTGTAACCCAAAGACTTTCTCTTCTCTTAAGATGTCACAATAAACTCATGGCACATCCACACCTAAACTAAAGTCTTCTAAAGTCATAGATGCTTTGATAAGATCTTGTCCCTGCAAGGTTTTTTGGTCTAAACTGGTGTCGTAGGAGACAGCTAAGTTGACCAGCCTAAGTGTGGGATTTCACTTAGTGGTTGTGGTGCCTGTTTCACAAATGCACAGTCCTGAGTTCAATTCCTGGTACCAGAAAAAAAAAAAATTTAAAGGTTTAGATGCTATAGAGTTGGAGATTTGGCTCAGTGGCACCATTGCCTGCCTTGCAAGTGCAAGGTCATAAGTTTGATCCCCAGTACTGCCAAAACAAAGAGTGATAGGGCAGAACTTTTAGCTTCATCGCACAGCCCTTGCCTCACATTTCAGAGGCCCAATGGTTCAATCCCTAGCAGAACAAATGAATAAATAATAAGCAAACTTTCAATCTCTGCTGTGATAGCCCAGAAATGGAAAACAGTATATTCTAAAAAAACAGCAAGATTTCCTAATTTTCAGTCCTCCTTTCTTTTTTATAGACTTCTTAATTACATAAAGTGAACCCATTTTCAAATGCCTAAACACCACACAATATTTTCTATCAGTGATAGAAACTGTAAAATTATGACTGGTGTCCTAAATCATGCAAGCCTAGGAAAACTTGGTAGTTTTTCAAAAACATTTATTATAAGTAGAACTTAAGTCACTGCCAATGCCTTAACTCATAATATTTTTTAATATTAATGAAGAAAAGAAAATGGCACTCCACAATCAGAAGTACATGCTCACCTGGTTCCCAGCTGTCTTTACCTACGGCCAGTATCATCAACCATTTGCTGAATTTTACCATAATCCTAACAGTATATATTTTAAAATGTCAATTTTCCCTAGAACAACTGACATTAAAACTACATCACTTCTATTGGTAAAACAGATGGCCAACAGCCTTTCCTTTTAACATACCAAAAAAAATCCTCCTCTAAGCTCTCACTTTTGGCACTAACACCTCAGTGACTGACAGATTGAGGTCACTATGCAATCTTGGGTTTCCAGAAGAAAGGAAATGTCCTATCTTTGTAGATTTGGGACTATACATCATTGGGCCCGTTTTTCAGTTTGCCAAGACACAATTCCAACTTAAGTACAACTGAAATCTTCTTTTATTAGACTGTATAGACTATTGCCCTTTCCTCATGATTCCACATCCCACACCCCAGTCTTTTTGCCAAACAGATTACATGCTGATAGAGAAATTCACCATTTGTATACAATAGATAATGCAAAAAAACAAACATTGGGTCTAATATTAACCAAGAATTATGTGTACCAGTATCTTCAACTTCAACAATCATGCAGGCAAAATGCATTTCATATTCTATTTTGCAAATGGTTTATAATTCATTCAGATATCAATTTGATGTTGAAGATATTCAGCAACTAAAAAATTTAATATGATCAAAGCAAGTGATGTGAATTCTTTCCAAGAGTGTCAGAAAGGAAACCAATTAATCTTATGAAAATGATGAAAGAGAAAAAAGTAACTTCATAGAAAAATTAGTAGATTTCACTAAGTGACCAAAGAATAATAGATTTTCAGTTTGCACTTTCACTTATAGAAGTCCAAAGGAAAGAATGTGACAGATTATGTAGAAAGTTGTAATTAATTCACAATTAACACCCACAGCTAAGGACACCAGTTTGTATATGGGCTTGACTACCATCATTAATAGCAGCCTTACCTCAGTAAGCCCAATATTCTTCCTTTTAATGACATTCTGCAGAGAATTGCTCAGAGTCCTAGTAAGTAAAAGGTTTGTAGATTTACGAATCATGTCATCCACTTCAGTGGAGCTGTAAAAGAAATACCAAATCAGTTATACTATACAGAATTATTTTGATAACCTGGATGACATTGGTATGTGTAGGATTAATAATAAAATAGTAGCAGTAGCAACAGCAAACAATATTTATTATGTGCCAAGATTTTACTCTAACCAAACTCAACTTTAATTGGGCTAAAATAATTTATTTTTACTTTGACTTCATTTTTGAAAATTGTTTTACTGTCTATGGAGTTCTGCCTAGATTTTTCTATTTTTCGAGCATTTTAAATGTGTTACTTTATTATCTCTTGTTTATAGTTTCAGACAAGAAGTCTGTTATAATTCCCACTATTATGTCTGTAGGTAATGTTTTTCTGACTGCCTTCTAACTATTCTCTTCATTTTCCCCTTTTACTACATTGATATATGTTTTATATATTTTTGCTTGTATGTTATTATATTGTTTATCGGGACTGGGGTTCTAAAAATCTCAAATCTTTTTTTGTTAAAGTACAAATGCTACAACAATTTGTTACCAGAGCAAGGTAATATGCTGCTTAAAATTTTTTTCAAAATGCATGTTTTGTAGAATTCAGAATTTCAGCAATTACATATTTTTTCATTACTTGCAATGATTTTCAGCATTTTTGTACAATGAAAATGAAAATCCTTGCATGAAAAAAACAGAAATTTCATTTAAGCAAATAATTATCCTAAAAGTTGTATGAGAATCTCAACCCAGTGTTTCTCTTGAAGATCTTGTGTTTTGTTTTTGTACATACAGTCACATCTTATATTACCATTTATCCTTAAACAGCTATGGTCCACAAAATGATCTCTGTCAATCCAGGTTATAAGGTAGACATATTCTAGAAGATAAATGTCAACCAGAAAGTAAAAGGAATGTATAAAATTCCCTGAAGTTTAATATTTCATTTAAATTGTTAATGTGAAACATGTTAATGGGAGTTTTCAGGCAAAAATGTAACACTTAATTAACAAAAGGGTATCTGAATAATTTACTCATAATATCACTTTATTATATTAACTTTCCTCCAAGTAAAAAATTCACAAAAGCCATTTTGCAATGAATTTCATAATAATTTATCCACAGTAACATACCTAATAACACCCTATAGACCATCCTCAAACATAAGGTTTCTTGGTCAGTGATGGGAGAATGGGAACTATGGGTTAGGGTGGAAACTGGTGAGAGGCACTGTTCTGGTGTGTAACTTTCAAAGATAATGTTATCATTTTCAAGAGAACTTTTGGCTGAGGATGTAGCTCAGTAGAAAGGCATATGCAAGCCCCTAGGTTTGATGCCTAGCACTTAAAGGGATGGAGGCTTTTCTATTAAGTTCATCATACTTTCAGAGAAAAAGGACAAATTAATATTACCAACCCCATTTTTAATAGTAAGCATAATTATCAAACAATAATTCAAATTAGTGCCGAATTTTGTTATTTCTAAGTAGCTTTACATTTAGTTTTCTAATTTATTTAGTTAGAATAGGAAATGGCTCCTCCAAATAACATCAATATGTGTTTGGGATGGCTCCTCTGTTGCCCCATGTATGTCCAGAACATATTATTAATTGTTTAGTTCCTCAGATACTTCTTAAAGACAGAGCTATTTGTAAAATAAAAATAACCTAACTACCAAGCAATGTCTAACAATTAACAGGTCACCTATAATGTGTGGCAAATAAACTCAAATATGTATGAACAAAGAAGTAAAGAAAGCTGTAGTCTACAATGTACAGAAACATACGCTAAGCAGGCCAGTAACAGGATTTCCAAAACATTTTATCTGCCATTCTCTAGGTCTTAAAATTACATCAGTTAGGAAGTTAAATTAGCATGTTACACTACAATTTTCCAGTAAATTCTTATGTATAAAAAATATTAAAGTGCAAATCTATAAAGAAAATGGTAGAGAAAAAGTTTTATAAAAAGATGAATAATTATACAAAAGTTACATTTCCCCTCTTACGACTCTAAAAATAAAGCAGTGTCATGCAGTGAAAGATTTATACTTTCATGGTTAGAGTTGAAGGAGATATAAATTTTTTGGAAAGTTTAATTAGAAAGCAAGTCACAATTTTAATATCTGTTTTACTTCCGCTGTTCTCAACTGTTTTATATTATACCTTAGATGAAGATCTTCCGAAAACTTCAGACAGGCGTAGATAAATTCTTTAATTTGATTGTAAACTTTTGGCACAAATTCAGAGAAAGGAAACTTTTTTGGGAATGGTTGCTGTAAACACAAGAATTAATGAAAGTAGGTCACAAGCATATATTCAAAATACTTATAAATTATTTAAAAAACAAAGACAACTTCCTTCCACATTAGGAAGTATCTGCTTAACAACCTCAAATTTAAGAATATGTTTGCAACACATTTTAGTTTTCTGATATTAAAAAGAATAACATAGATTAAAATAAAACAATAATCCAAATATTCTTCAACATGTCGAGGGTTTAAAAATAGTACATACTCAGCAATAGAATAAAGGAATGAACTGTTGATATATGCAAAAACTTTCATGAATCTCAAAAGGATTACACTAGTCAAAGAAGTCAATCTCAATACTGTATGATCCCTTTCATATGGTAATCTGGAGGAGGCAAAAGTAAATGAATATAGATCAGACTGATGGCTTTCAGAGGCTGGGAACTGGAGAGAATTTGATGAGAAAGTGGCACCAAAAGAAATGTAGGGGATATTGGAACTGTTCTGTATTATTATTCTGGTAGCAGAAATGACTCATATATTGTTAAAGCTAATGGAATTATACACCTCAAAGAATAAATTTTATTGTTCATTTTTTGAAGATACTATTTTAAGAGTATAATAAAAGCACATATTTAAAAATGTAAACCAAAGTGAAATACCCCAGCAAGCCTCAAATTCTATAGAAATAAGGAAACAAGAAAGGCACCTACTAATTTCATTATCAGAGCCCCAGAAAGAGTCCTTTGAAGATGTTTTAAAGTTCTAATCTCTTCAGATGAAGGTTACAAGTTTCAAAGAAAGTGATCTAATGAAAGTTCAGGATGTCCAAACAATCAGCCAAGTTAATTTAAAGTATTCCTTACCTTTTCCAGCTCTGTATCTTGGAATGGGAATTGTCCTACCACCTTTTTGTACATGTCTTCACTTGTTACTGGGATAGGACTATAGTTGTCAGAATCAAGTATATTTCTAATAAAGAAAAATAATGGAAGGAAGAAAGGGAAAGTGAAAGACATAATAGTTAACTATAGTGGTTTTATATATATTATGAATTTAAATGAACATTTTCCAGTCCTTACTATTATATCCCTTCTTTAATATAGTTCTTTAATTTTAGGTAAGGCTACCTTTTTAAGAAGGTAGAAAATTATGACCTGAAACAAATAAAACACAACTGTAAACATGATCTTCAATATATGACATGTACAAATGGAACAGAAAATGTAAAGTAAAAAGAAAGCAAGTAAAAAGAAAATGAAAAGGAATATGTGTTTTAGAAGAAAGAAAAAACAAGTGGTTCCTATTTGTTTTAATAAGATGTATTGAATTGTGATTTTTTTTAATCTTATGTTAGATACTCAATGCTAACTTTTGAAACTGTCAGATATAATAAAACCCAAATCATGTTTATTTACTTTATTTACTATTTTGTCTTCATCAGATTTTTTCTCCCTCCCTAACTTTTCTGAGGGGTCTCTAAAAGCAAAATAACCTCCTACCAAAACCAAAACAGAAACTCACTGAAAGCACTATACCAAAAGCACCTAAAGCTATAAGTACACCATGTTACAGATTCTCATATTTCTTATAAAGACAACTCTCCATCCAAAATAGTTATCATCATTAGCTAAATCTGGACTTTGGAAATATAAATATTTATATTAATATGAGTGGGAGAGTGATGATGAAGAACGCATCAATTAACAGTTAATCAATAACTGAAGATTATGATTAAATGAATCATGTAAGATCTTAACACTGAGAATTTAAAATAGGATGAGTTAATCAGAGGAGGACACCATGAACTAAAGGTTTAAAAAAAAGAAGGAAGTAACATGGGGTATGTGCCAAGCAAAGTTCCAAGAGGTATTTGTGTATAAGAGACATAACAGAATGACTTTCTTATTATATACATGTTACAATAACTACTTAAGCAAGGCTTCAAATATTGAACTAAATTACACTTGTTCTTTGGGACTGAACACAAAAGATGAGGGATATATGAGTGAGTACACAAAAAACCAAGCCAATTATAGTGGTACATATGTGTAATCCCAGCACTCTGGGAGGCTCAGGAAGGAAGATCACAAGTTCAGTCCCAGGCCAGAGACTTAAAGATTTACCAACACTCTGCTTCAAAATAAAAACATAAAAAAGAAGTGGAGATACAACTCAGAGCAAAGACCCTGGGTTCAAGCCCTAGTCTCTCTCCTTTCTTTCCTCTCTCTATTCTCTCTCTCATGCACACACACACACAAACACACACACACACACACACACACACACACACACACAGTGCTAAATAATTCACAGTGACTCAAAGTCCACTATCCTATAAAAGAATCATAAAAATGATCCTCACACAAAAGAAAGTCATAAGATAATCTACAGGAAATGAAACAATGAATCTAACATTTATCCAAAGAAGCAAAAGGTCAAAACAGAACTTGAGTGCATCTTAACAGAGGAGCCACTAATACCCTGAGAGTAGGTATCTTGGGAAAATAATTAGCGATGTGACCACAATTCACATTAGCTCTGATTCACACCTGGAATAACTAGAAAAATACAAGCCACATAATGTAGTTTATTACATCTTTAAAAAACTCTATATAATTGTCTATGTATACACATATGAATTTACAAACATTTGGCTGTAATTCCTCACCTGAAAATGCCTGCCCACTTCTTCAGCAGAGTTTCACTATACTGGTCTCTGATTTCTAAAAGCATGTCAAAAAGTTGATTTACAGGAAAACCATACCCCTGAAACAAAATCAGGAAACAGATTCATTTTCTCAGGTAACTTTTTAAGGCAAATTAAGACCAAGTAGGCATT